>JALXFT010003288.1:127500-133702 GCA_023376895.1 Aspiorhynchus laticeps
CGTTTCCTCAAGCACACAATAGACGTTGAATAATGAAGTGAATTGAATCCAAGCTCTTTTCTAATCCCCCGTGGAGAGAGATGGTTCCCTCGGCTCTGCCGTTAAACCCCACATAGAGAAGAGAGGGGATTTGTGCTCTTAATGCTTATTGTAGCCAGTCATGTGACTGAAGGTGAATATTGTCTTTCACGTTAAGGAGGGACTTAGAGAGAGATGCTTAGATGTGCAGGTGTAACATCACCATGATTGTGTCCTTTTGTAACTTTGAATTAAAGGAATAGATTGTGCAAAAAAGGAAAAGTCTGTCATCATTTACTCATCCTCATGTTGTTGCAAACATGTATGACATTTTTTCTTCAATGGAACACGGTAGTTCTTTCCATTCAATGATACAGTAGTTAGTGACGACAGCTGTCAAGCTGTATAATATTTTTGGATAATAAAATTAGAATATTAGAATCATTTTTGTGCTACAAGTCTTGTTGGGGAAAGTTGTTTTTAAAACTAATGCATTACAATATTGCGTTATTCCATGAAAAGTAACTAATTGCTTTACTTAGTTACTTTTTATGGAAAGTAATGCATTGAACATTACTTGTGCATTACTTTTTGTTACCTGAGCTGGGCTTTCTTATTTGTTTATTAACAAAAAATAAAAAAAGTTATATTTTGTCAACTGTAAAGGCCCTTTCACACCAAAAGTTAAATTAATACACCTCACTTCTGATTTCTCAGAATGAGAGTCCAAACAGCTGATAAAAACATCACAACAATCCACAAGTAATTCACATGACTCCAGCGATCCATGCAATACACTGTGTAATGCTAAATTGCTCCAAATCTCTTCCAGTGAAAAAAACTGAATGACATTAACTAAGATAAATAAATGCTTCAGATATATTTGAAAGTGAAAGTGAAGTGACCTGTGGCCAAGTATGGTGACCCATACTTGGAATTTGTGCTCTGCATTTAACACATCCAAGTGCACACACACAGTAGTGAACACACACACGGAGCAGTAGGCAGCCATATTGCTGTGGCGCCCGGGGAGCATTTGGGGGTTCGGTGCCTTGCTCAAGGGTCTCACCTCAGTCGTGGTATTGAAGGTGGAGGAGAGCGCTGGTTATTCACTCCCCCCACCTACAATCGCCACCCGACCTGAGACTCGAACCTTCGCGACCTTCGGGTTACAAGTTTGACTCACTATCCATTAGGCCAGGACTGCCCCCCCTAACAATTTTAATTGTTAGTTCATGTCAACGAATGTAAAATAACTCCTCATGTTAACAAATGGAACCTTATTGTATAAATAAGAATGATAACTATTATAACATAAATGATAGGACATTCTGACCAGTTGTCTCACATGTGACCTTTATCAAAACAATTTTTGAAATGTTGCCTTGTGAAAACAATGTATTCACGGTTTTTGGAACAAACAAACTACAGGTCTGAAAAAGTGCCTAATAATACATTTTGGAGCTTGAAAGTCTGTCTAACAATCTTTACTTAAAGGGTTAGTTCACCCAAAATTCTGAAAATTCTGTCATTAATTACTCATCCTCATGTCGTTCCAAACCCATAAGTTCTTCGTTCATCTTCAGAACACAAATTAAGATATTTTTGATGGAATCTGAGAGCTCTCTGACCCTCCCATAGACAGCAACGATATTACCACGATCCACGCACAGAAACGTAGCAAGGACATCGATAAAATAGTCCATGTAACATCAGGGGTTCAACCGTAACTTTACGAAGCTACGAGAATACTTTTTGTGTGCAAAGAAAACAATAATAACATAATTTATTCAACAATTCTTCTTCCTGTTTTCTGCCATTTTTGAGAGTACCCCAGAACATAATCAATGTAATCAGCATTGTTTACGTTCTGGATAAAGTGCACGGATGCTGATCGTAAACAACGCTGATTAACGTTGATTAACCCAAAATGGCAGAAGACGGTAACTCGTGGAGAAGAATTGTCTAATACATTTTTGGGTGAACCAACCCTTTAAAGCTACAAACGATTAATAAATAAAACGGCATGCTTCTTGTGGAAGAACATTATAGTCAGAGCTCTGTTTATATGCATGATGAGTCACATACTCAACAGGTACTGGGCCACTCCACAGCAGGGACCGACCCGACAGGTCTAAAATAGTCCAAATATAAACACTTATTATAGGCTCATTATAGGTGAATGGGTTTCGAAGTGCACGTTTTTCAAAGCTAAAACATAAATAAATAAATAAATATAAATATAAATATAAATATAAATATAAATATAAATATAAATATAAATATAAACACGTGTAACGATCGGCCTTTTTGTTCGATCTACATAGATTTAAAATGGGGTCAGATTAAACTGTGTGAGGGCTTTGAGTGTTTAAAAAGATAAGTCAGACAACAATGTTAAAAGTGAAAATCAAATATGTATTTACAATGTTCACAAGGAAGCTAAAACACAATAAAACTAGAAATCCTAGGCTGTTAAAAGCACAGAGTCTATCAGTTCCATACCGTTAAAACAGTCCTTAAGAAATCCAGCGTGCTGTAAATTCCAATGTGAATGTGATAAGTGTCCACCGGTGTATATACAATCCAAAGAGAGTGATAATCCAATAAAGTGAGCTTCTGGAAGGGAAAGTCCTCAAAGGTAACTCCACAATCCAGCCTTTGGTCAATGACCCCGATTGTTTTGCATGCTGCCTCCTTTATGCTGTCCCACTTCTTATTTCCTGTCATGTGATCAGTCACATGACAGGCAGACCCAGACTCATTTAAAAGACATACACACATTAAAATGGTTAAGAGGAATAAAATGGCTAAGACAACATGAAAACCTATTAAAACTCAAATATACATAAAATCATTATAATATACTGAGCAGGTTAAAACATGTGTCCTGTGTGACAGTGTCACATAGTCCCCCCCCCCCCCCTTAGCCTACGGCTCCCGGGGACGAGACTAGTCCCTTAAAGGTACTGTCAGCCATTGTCCATGTAGTGGGTATCCTCTAAAATGTGTGTCTTAAAATGTCTTTGTAATAAGTTAGATAAAACTAGGCCCTCCCACACAGGCACTAGTCTGCCGGAGGAATCTATGGGAACACTAGAGAGAGATGGAATCCAATACCAGCCTGGGTGTTCTTGGGTAGGTGGTGCCGCTCCTCCCAGGACTAAGTTGCACCCAGCCTTGCTGGTCCGCCAGCCCCCCTGGTGTTTCCTCCTATCCGGTTTGTGGGTCTCTTTGGTGGATGATGTGATTGATGCTGATGAACGGGGATGAGGTGGATGATGAGGTGGTTTGTTGCTAGGGTTGATGACAGCACACTTCTTGGCCTCCACACCACACGACTTGCAGTCCCGGACGAACGCCCAGATGTCGCTGCGGATTGAGGGCCACCAGGCAACTTCCAGGATCTGCAGGAGGGTCTTTAGACGCCCATGGTGTTTCTCTGCTGTCCTCTGGTGGAAGTGCTGTACTGTCTGGCGGACCAGGGTCTTCGGGACGACTAGCTGGATCTTGTAGATGTCGTCCCCCTTCTGCATCCGCCGGTACAGCAAACCCTGGTGTTCCCGCACTTCGATCCTGTTGGTCAGTGGAGTGGTAGGGGAGATGGAAAGTCCCTGGAGAGTGCCGTCATCACCCTGTGCGCTGCCGAGTTGCTCTCTGGAGAAGGGGAGGATGGAGAAGATGTGGTCGAAGTCTGGCCCAGTTGGAGTGGTGGAGCAGAATTCTCCATCGGTTGCTCTGTTGGTTGTCCGTGAAGTGGTAGATGTGCTGGGATGGTTGGCCGGAGGAAAGCCAGGGGTTGACGAGGGAGGCACTGGGCTGGTCGTCGCAGTGGGAGGGGAGATGGCGGCTTCTGGATCTTTCGTTTGGTCCAGCTGTTTCGCCCATTTCTTGTCTCTCCTCTTAAAACAGTCGATGACCTCTCTCTCTAGTGTCGCCACGGCATCCTTGATAGATTCCTCCACTTTTCAAAATTTAAAATCCACAGCCTCTCTAAAACACACTTCACGGTTAAAATTACTTTCAACAGAGTCTTTAAAATCCTTCTCCAGTTTTAAAACGATGTTTTTAAGAGCAACCACCTCAGCACAAAGCTGTACACACTCACAGTGATGAAAAACCCGTTCATCATTAAAACCAGCAGATGTATTAAAAGCAGCAGCATTGACTTGGTTTGTTGTCATCTTAAAACACTCTTCTCAACACAGCGATAATATCTTTAAACGTTCCCCATACGGGCCACCATATGTAACGATCTGCCTTTTTGTTCGATCTACATAGATTTAAAATGGGGTCAGATTAAACTGTGTGAGGGCTTTGAGTGTTTTAAAAGATAAGTCAGACAACAATGTTAAAAGTGAAAATCAAATATGTATTTACAATGTTCACAAGGAAGCTAAAACACAATAAAACTAGAAATCCTAGGCTGTTAAAAGCACAGAGTCTATCAGTTCCATACCGTTAAAACAGTCCTTAAGAAATCCAGCGTGCTGTAAGTTCCAATGTGAATGTGATAAGTGTCCACCGGTGTATATGCAATCCAAAGAGAGTGATAATCCAATAAAGTGAGCTTCTGGAAGGGAAAGTCCTCAAAGGTAACTCCACAATCCAGCCTTTGGTCAATGACCCCGATTGTTTTGCATGCTGCCTCCTTTATGCTGTCCCACTTCTTATTTCCTGTCATGTGATCAGTCACATGACAGGCAGACCCAGACTCATTTAAAAGACATACACACATTAAAATGGTTAAGAGGAATAAAATGGCTAAGACAACATGAAAACCTATTAAAACTAAAATATACATAAAATCATTATAATATACTGAGCAGGTTAAAACATGTGTCCTGTGTGACAGTGTCACATACGTATATACAATATATATATCTTTCATTTTTCAATACATCGTTGTTGTGTAAACATACCCAAAAAGTTCTACTTTGGTGTTTGATGGCATAAATAATAGCATACAGATTTGTAACGACCTGATTTTCAGTTTTGTGTAAACTATTCCCTTAAACACCCTGAGATTTTGCTTAATTTGTATTGACTAGCGTTAAGTATTTTTGTCCAGTTGATAACTCAATATTTCACTGCCTCAGAGTGTTCGCACATGGTTAACCAAGTGTGTGAGATTAAGCTCTGCGAGCTAACAAGGTTTTTCCACAGGGAAACCACAAAGAGATTCTCTGCAGATACAGAGATACAGAAAAAAAAAACAGTTAAACAGCTGTAATCAGTCAATGTATTTCTCCTTCATGAATCAAGGTATCATTTAACAATCCAATGTCACCATTAATACTATAATGAAATCAAGGGATAATTAGAAGCGTCAATCATCAAACACAAGGATCCAGGTCGCACTGTAGTCTAGAATGTCCTTCTTGTGTACAGTTTATTGAGTGTCCTTTCTTTAAGGTGAAGCAGGTTTAATAGAGTGCTGCTTGCCTTGATCGCCGCAGTAATTCCCATCACATCGTGCCGTCTGAATGTTTCAGGTAAATCTGGGAGAAACAAACTGGGCCTCCGCAGGAGAAACATTGCCATGGTGATGTGTAAATACAAAACGAGGAAAAAGAAAGATAGTTGACATCATGTGCTTAGAAAGAATCATGTATTTGACAACATTGTCTTGAATAACTGTGGGAACTGTGTCATCAAAGGAACATGTGATTATACTTAAACTTAAATAGTAACACATTTGGAGCAGAAAGGATGTATACTGCTTCAAAGCAGCTGTAAATCATTTCTGTGTTGGATCATATACATAACATGGCATTTTGAATGAATTTTCAGTTTAACAGTGCTATAAATTTTTGTTGTCATGAATGTGTACTGTAGATGGTGTTTTGGTCCAACTGGAAGACATTTATAATATGATTGTTGGTGGTAAGTCTAGGCTAGTGATCAGGGGTCCATTCTCCATACGTCGCTAACTCAGTTAGCTGGATTTGATTGTTGGCAATATCGCTTGATCTTGGATTGGTTGGTTCTTCAAAGCTCATCCTGGAGTTGTTGTCATAGCAACATGTTCATAAGCTTAAACCTGCTTGGGAGCAGGCTTATTTCATGTAAACAGGATTAGATCGCATCTTTTTAAGAATTGATACTTAAAATCTGTCCCAGCCACTGCTACTGTATTAAAAGAGTACCCTACTGATCCAGGGACAGTAATTTAAAATAATAA
>JALXFT010002665.1:0-40740 GCA_023376895.1 Aspiorhynchus laticeps
TGTTTTGTTTTTTGTCTTTTTATCCTCATTCCAAATGATAAGGAAAAGAGGAAATCAACAGTAAAACGGGAGAAAGTAGTAAATTATGACTATATTACTCTGCCATAGTAAAATACATGTGTTTATTTTGTGATCAGTTGACCATCTATCTGCCCATTCAGGTATCTAAGTGACACAGTTTATAGTTCTTGAGAGTATGGTAGACCAACCCCACACTGACCGCACCTGTACTGGCGGCCCATAGAGCGCGCGCGATCAGAAAAAAAGACGCAAACTGTCCGATCATCAGCACCGCGGCGCGGAGCCAGCGGCGCTCCGTGAGCTCAGAGATCAACAGCTCTCTTATGGACACTACGACCACGTCCACCCCTGCCACCCCCATCCCCGTTGGGCAAAGGGTCAAATGATCACTTGTGCTTCGTGAACTCTCTCGCCTTGCATGGCGGCACCATTGCGCTGCAAAGATGTACCGGGAGAAGCGCGATCATTAGACGGCCGATCGTCATTTCCAAAAGGCAAATATTCCCCTTCAGAGTCAGAATCGGCGAATAACATTTGCAACACATCCTCACGGTACAACTTTCTATTAGCCATTTGGAGATTTTCTCTCACAAATCTCACAATTCACTCGTGAAGCTGTGAACTGAACTGCTTCCGCATCAATGACACGATCGCTCACTTGCTCTGCTGTTTCCTCCAACACTTTGAATAGGAACAGGACGTAATTTTGGTCTAGAATCGAAGTACTACATGTCTGCCATCTAGTGGTAGGGAATACAAATGAGATATTACACCAGATAAGGAACTACGGTCTATTTGATCAAGTATGACGTCTTGTCGCAATTTTGCGACTTTGGCGCTTAGAGGGTTAATGCAAATAATCCCAAGAAATTTTGGCAAAATATAAAGTTGATAATAGGTAGTAAAAACACCTCTAGCTTTCCTTCATGTATAAATATGGATTCCACTAGTATATCAGATAAAGAACAAATGCTTAATTGATTTAAGCATTTTGTTGCCTCCGGGTTTTTATTTGAATCACAAAATTTTGTATGTTCTGATTCTGATTTTATTAATGCAGAAAGTCGTTTAAAAAAGGATGAATTTAGATTTAAACAAATTAAGAGTTCTGATGTTTATAAAGCACTCAAATTGCTTGACACAAACAAATCACCAGGCCCTGATGGTGTGGAATCTGTTTATTTGAAATTAGCAGCAGACTTTATTACATCTCCTCTGACTTATATTTTTAATCTTTCACTAAATACCGGTGTCATTCCGGAAATCTGGAAATCAGCTTTTGTAGTTCCTCTATTAAAAGGGGGAGATTCTACTATATTAGATAATTACAGACCAATTTCAAAGCTCTGTGTTTTATCAAAGATATTAGAAAGCATTATCAGTGAACAGTTGACATGTTATTTGAACGCAAACAAAGTGTTGTCTATTAATCAATCTGGGTTTCGTAAAAAACACAGTACCACAACAGCTGCATTGAAAGTTCTCAATGATATTGTGGGCTCGATTGATAATGGTGATTTCTGTGCTTCTCTTTTTATTGACTTATCAAAGGCTTTTGACACAGTGGATCATGAAATATTGCTGCATAGATTGAAGACAGGGCTCGAAATTAACTTTTTTACTTGGTAGCACTGGTGCTCCCAACTTCAAGAAGTTAGGAGCACCATAACATTTTTAGGAGCACCCACCGAATATTAAGGAGCAACACAACTGCCAAATGAGTGGAAGGGGTGGCAACATCCTTCCTGATGATTAAAAATCTTCATCAATTGAACCTGATCCTTAAGCTGCAGTGCTTTGTTTTTTTTATACATGCAATATACAGAGGCAAGATAAGAAAATGCAATTTAAACTTTTCTCAAAACCCCTCAGAAATACATTCATATACACCCCCACTCCCAATTCTATATCTCGGATTTCCCTTCCATATTTCGCATAGTGAACGTTGAGCTTGCTCAGGCTGCTACAGTATTTTCTTTTCTTTGTGTCAGTCTTCAGCGTTAATGGCTGTTTACAGACTTGGCAATATTTCCACACAAATGAAATTTTGGAAAATTATTTCAATGCAGTTTGTGCAAGTGTGGTCACAAAACCGGTCAGTTCCAGTAGGGGTGGGCAATATGGCAAAAATATATAAATATTTCATGATTTTATCACGATTCTTTGTCATGTTAGTTTTACTATTTTGTCTGAGCAGTATGGACTAATTTCCCTATTATAAAGACAAAACCGTTCAAGGTAACAGAATATAAAAAAGAATGGTGGATATTTAGGCCAAAGTGGGTGAAGATAAAAATCTTTGTCATTATTTTATCTTTGTTATTAAAAAATAAAAACAAAGATACACATTACAACTACACATAATATACAAATAAAATAAACAGTGTTTTATTTTCAGGTACAACAGGCATATTTAGCAGGAGCATTCAAGAAATTGAGTGAACAAATATAAAAATAAATCACTATATAGATTGATTCCTATTAAAGTAACTATTACTTTTTCAGTCAAGAGTAGTTAATTATTTCTTTCTCTTTGTGTTTTGTTGTTTTAACATTAAAGAATAAAAATTGTCATCTGTCTATCGATTCTGTCAGTGTTTTATGGTAATAACATCATTTACTCACTCAAAATTAGTTTTAAACCTGAGTTTCTTTCTTCTGCTGAACATAAATGCTATTTAAACAGTTGCTGGTCCATAGTGACTTCCATAGTATTTTTTTTTATCCTACAATCAAGTGTACCAGCAACTGTTTGGTTACCCACATTCTTCAAAATATCTTCTTTTGTGTTCAGCACATGAAATAAATTAATACAGGTTTGGGACATCACATCATGTGAGTGAGTAAATAATGACAAATTAAATTTTAGGGTGAACTATCCCTTTAATGACAGTCGGCTGCATGTTTAGTACTGTCCCTTTAAGAGCTGCACGCATCTAATATACAGGCACGCATCCGTTCCTCTCAGCTGTTTACTTTTATTTTAGACATAACTAACTGAGTCTATATGTAAACCTTGTGTGTTTTGACAGTATTAGCTCAAAAGATAACTTAGTTCAGTAATCAGGCGCTGTTAGACAGGCTTTTCAGTTCGCGCGCTTCAGGTGCACAGGCTCAGAAAAAGCGCACGTCAGACCAGCGCGTGAATGAAAAGCTTAACCGGCAAGGCTTTAAATCACACGCAAATAATGTACTTTTGTGATTGTGAATAAGTGCAGTGTTTCGTGAATGTAACTCTACTGATGAGTTAACACTGAATGGATGTGGCGTTGTACAGACGGCGGCACCAGAACTGCAACTGAAAGAATGTGCACCATACTACAATATTTCTTCAAAAGCAGATCGTGGAGACATTTTTACGCAGTAATTCGCGAACGTTTAGCAGAGAACTGTAACGTTAGAGGTCGCACCACAACAATTATTTGCACTCACACAAATGCTCCCAAATATATTTTGGGGAAGTTGTGGCCTAATGGATAGCGAGTTGGACTTGTAAGCGGAAGGTTGTGGGTTCGAATCTCGGGTCCGGCAGGGATTGTTGGTGAGGGAGTGAATAACCAGCGCTCTCTCCTCCTTCAATACCATGACTGAGGTGTCCTTGAGCAAGACACCGAACCCCCAACTGCTCCCCGGGCGCTGTAACATGGCTGCCCACTGCTCCGGGTGTGTGTTCACTTAGGATGGGTTAAATGCAGAGAATACATTTCACTACTGGTTATATACTCTCTATGTAATTGTGTATGTGACAAATAAAAATAATCTAATCTTAATCTTTGGAGTCGCACAGATTACATTTCGGGAGCATATGCGACCAAAATGGTTGCAATTTCGAGCCCTGATTGAAGAGTGTTGGTTTATCAAGTGATGTTATTCCCTGGTTTAAAAACTATTTAAGTGGAAGAACTCAGTGTGTACAATCTGAGGGTAAACTGTCTGATTCATTGGTGATTGCCAAAGGTGTTCCCCAAGGATCTGTGCTGGGTCCCCTTTTATTTACCATTTATATAAACAGTCTTGATTACAACATCCAGGATGCCAACTTTCATTTCTATGCAGATGACTCTGTCATATATTGTAGTGCTTCTTCTGTACAACAAGCCATTTATAAGCTCCAGTCAGCATTTGATGTTATTCAGTCACGGATTTACTATCTAAAACTTGTAATGAATTGATAAAACCAAGTATATGTTGTTCTCAGGTTCAAAAAAATTGATAATTTATCCTCTCTTCAGACCTTACAACGTTCCGTGATTGAATTAGTAAAAGAGTGCAAATATCTTGGCATTATTGTTGACGATGTCCTATCTTTTAGCTCTCACATTACTCAACTGAAGAAAAAATTGAGAATTAAGCTTGGGTTTTATTTTAGGAACAAGTTTTGTTTTTCATTCAATGTATGAAAGAAATTGGTTACTGCTACTTTTCTACCCGTGCTTGACTATGGTGATGTAGTGTATCAGTTCGCACCATTATATCTTCTATCCTCTTTAGATGCCGCTTATCATGGTGCTTTAAGATTTATATCAGATTGTAAATCCTCAACTCATCACTGTATATTGTATAACAGAGTAGGTTGGTCTTCTTTGCTTATCAGAAGAAAAATGCACTGGTATTTAATTATTTATAAAGCCATTTTGGGGATGTTGCCATCATATCTCTGCTGTATAAAACAGAAAATAGTTGAGAAATACTTCCTTCGCTCAAAAAATTGTTATACGCTCTCTGTTCCTTTTGTTCGATCTGAACTAGGTAAAAAGGCTTTTATGTATGCAGCTCCTACTGACTGGAATCTTCTGCAATCGAAACTGAAATTACAAAATTTGCTGTCTTTGGATCATTTTAAAACAGTTATTCGACAAATGGAAACTGACTCAACATTATGTAACTGTTTTTAAGTGTCTTTAGTCTGTTTGTGTTGTAATATTTTGTGATGAAACTGATGTATTGCTGCCCATTTTGGCCAGGACACTCCTGCGAAAGAGATTCTTAATTTCAGAGAGTCTTTTCTGGTTAAATAAAGGTTAAATAAAATAAAATAAAATAAAAATAAAATAAAATTTCGCAACTGCAGCGTATGAAATACCGAATTGAGCAAAATTATGATATCGTACCGTTTGAAATATAATATATACTGGTACTTTTCCAGTACCGGTATACCGCGTATCCCTAACGTACACACATGACTGTGCAGCCACACACAGCTCCAACGTCAAGTCAAGTCACCTTTATTTATATAGCGCTTTTAACAATATAAATTGTGTCAAAGCAACTGCACAATATCAAAATGGGAAAATAGTGTCAATAATGTAAAATGACAAGATTAAACACTCAATTTTCAGTTAAAGGTATTTCATTATTGAATTCAGTGATGGCATTGTCCAGCTCAGTTCAGTTCAAAAAGTTTCTGTTAAAAAAAACCTTGATCTGATATATCATCGCTTTGCTGCAGAATTTCAACACCACTAACTTCAATTCCATGTGACAGTATTAAATCTAGAGTATGATTTCGACTATGAGTAGGTCCTGAAACGTGTTGTCTAACCCCAATAGAGTTCAGAATGTCTATGAATGCTGATCCTAATGCATCTTTTTCATTATCAACATGGATATTAAAATCACCCACAATTAGGACTATATCTGCAGCCAGCACTAACTCTGATAGAAAATCAGCAAATTCTTTAATAAAGTCTGTATGGTGCCCTGGTGGCCTGTATACAGTAGCCAGTACAAACGTTACGGGGGATTTATCATTAATACTTTTTTCTCTAGATAATTTTATATGAAGCACCATTACTTCAAAGGAGTTATACTTAAAGCCTGTCTTCTGAGAAATACTGAGAATATTGTTATAAATTGTAGCAACACCTCCCCCTTTGCCTTTTGGACGCGGCTCATTTTTGTAACAGTAATCTTGGGGGGTGGACTCATTTAAAATAATGTATTCATCTGGTTTTAGCCATGTTTCTGTCAAACAGAGCAAATCTAGGTTATGATCATTAATCAAATCATTTACAAAAAGTGCTTTTGTAGAAAGGGACCTGATATTCAGTAAACCAAGTTTTATCAATTGTTTCTGTGTATTGTAAACATTTTTTATTTGTTGAACATCAATTAAATGGTTACTCATAAATTGTTTTTGACGTTTTCTGTATTTTCTAGTTCGGGGAACAGACTCAATCTCTATAGTGTGATATCTAGGTGAAGGAGTCTCTATGTGCTCAGAATTAACTGACTTCTGTGACGTGAGGCGGCTAGCAGACGGTCGGTTTAGCCAGTCTGTCTGCTTCCTGACCTGGGCTCCAGTTAGTCAAGTATAAACTCTAAGACTATGTGCCAAATTTCTAGAGAGAATAGCGGCACCACCCCAGGAGGGATGAACACCATCTCTTTTCAACAGGTCAGGTCTGCCCCAAAAACTCATCCAATTGTCTATAAAACCTATGTTGTTTTGCAGGCACCACTTAGACATCCAGCCATTTAATGATGACAGTCTGCTATGATTCTCATCACCCCGGTAAGCAGGGAGGGGGCCAGAGCATATTACAGTGTCTGACATCGTACTTGCAAGTTCACACACCTCTTTAACATTATTTTTAGTGATCTCCGACTGGTGAAGTCGAACATCATTAGCGCCGGCGTGGATAACAATCTTACTGAATTTACGTTTAGCATTAGCCAGCACTTTTAAATTTGCCAAGATGTCAGACGCTCTGGCTCCCGGTAAACAATGGACTATGATGGGTGGTGCCTCTATTTTCACGTTCCGTACAATAGAATCGCCAATAACTAGAGCACTTTCACAAGGTTTCTCAGTGGGTGCATCACTGAGTGGGAAGAACCTGTTTGATGTTCTGATCGGAACGGAAGAGCGGTGTTTTGACCCGCGACTATGCTGCCTCACAGTCACCCAGTTGCCCTGCTGCACGGGCTCTAATGCCGGAACCGAACAATGTACAGGAATCCCTGAGCTAGTCACATCCAAAGCAGTATCTACAGCCCTCACATTCTTACTGTCCTCAACTAAAGTTTGGATGCGTGTCTCTAGTTCTAAAACCTTCTCTGTCAGCCTAACTATTTCCCTGCATTTATCACATGTGAATCCCTCATCGCCGACAGAGATAGATAAACTATACATGTGGCAGACTGTGCAAATAACAATAACAGGAGAAGAAGCCATTACTCACCGTGATTGATGAATGATACCAACTTAACTTACCACTTACCACTCCACTTACCACTTACCACTGTTGTTTGATGAACTCGTGAAAAACGGAGCGAGAGAGAAATGAAAACAGAGCGAGAAAAAAGAAAACAATAATAGGCGCGAATAGCAACGCGAATGGAACTGCAAGTGACAAGCTAACCGGCTAGCGAATGCTAACGCGCTGCACTCGCGGTTTTAAAAGCGAACGATCAGATTAGTTTGATAGATAATACCAGAAATATGGTGGGAATTAAGTTATATATTATCACTTTAAACAACAGAGTGAAAGTAAGGTAAAGATTCAATAAAAAGCAGAGCTACAATCACAAACCTCACAGCTGCACAACAGACAGAAACAGACTGAAGCAATCGAACTGTGACTCAGACTGAAGCAATCAAATTCGCTGACGACACAACCGGTGATAGGCCTGATCACTGACAACGATGAGATGGCCTACAGAGCGGAGGTGAGTACCCTGACTAAATGGTGTCAAGAGAACCACCTCTCACTCAACATCGACAAGACCAAGGAGCTGGAGGTGGATTTCAGGAGACAGAGCAGAGAACACACACCCATCACCATCGAGAAGACACCTGTAGAGTGGGTAAACAGCTTTAAGTTCCTCGGCATTCACATCACTGAGGATCTCACATGGTCCGCTCACACAGATGCAGTGCTGAAGAAGTTACATCAACGCCTCTTCTTCCTGAGACGGCTGAGGAAGTTTGGAATGAGCCCCAGCATCCTCAGATCATTCTACACCTGCACTGTGGAGAGCATCCTGACCGGCTGCATCACCGCCTGGTTTGGAAACAGCACCGCTGGCAACCGCAAAGCTCTGCAAAGGGTTGTGCGAACTGCACGCCACATTGTCGGAGGTGAGCTTCCCTCCCTCCAGGACATCTACACCAGGCAGTGTATAAGGAAAGCCCGGAGGATCAATGACTCCATCCACCCGTCCCACAGACTGTTCTCTCTGCTGCCCTCAGGAAGACGTCTCCGCAGCATCCGATCCCGCACTAGCCGACTGAGGGATAGCTTTTTCCCTCAGGCTATCAGGCTAATGAACAGTCAGAACTAATACACCCTACAGCACACTCCCACTTTACGATATGCCACGCACTGCACTTTAACTCCACAGTTCAAACTGGACTACACGTACACACTGCACTACTACATCAATCTATCTGCTACCACTGGATATCATCCAATGCACATCCATGATATCAAATCAAATCACTTTTATTGTCACATCATCACAGCACATGTGCCTTGATGAGTGAAATTCTTGAGAGCGTGCTCCATACAGTGCAGAAACAATTAACATATAGACAGTACCATTACATACTTACAGACTTATACAGATGACAATGTGCAATATACACATACATATACTCAGTACACACAGTGTACTGTTAGACATACTTACAGTTATCAATACACATTATACACCATATGTACACATACACATACATGATATTTGCGTATATTTGTATAATCTACTGCACCTTCGCATATTATTGTGTGTGTACATATGTGTACATAATGTAGAATGTGTACATATGGTGTATAATGTGTATTGATAACTGTAAGTATGTCTAATAGTACACTGTGTGTACTGAGTATATGTATGTGTATATTGCACATTGTCATCTGTATAAGTATATTATGGTACTGTCTATATGTTAATTGTTCTCTACTGTATGGAGCACGCTCTCAAGAATTTCACTCACCAAGGCACATGTGCTGTGATGATGTGACAATAAAAGTGATTTGATTTGATTTGATATGATAAAAATCAGGGGTCTTGGCAATTGGCTGGCCAAAGTCAACATCACCTCAGCTTTCAAAGCGATGCCTAACAATCCGGATTCATGCTACTTATTTGGGGTACGCTGGCTCAGGAAATTCTATTTCGCTGTGCACTTAACTTTCGGATGAAAAGCAGCCCCAAGATTTTTTGATGTATTATCAGAAGCAGTCTGTTGGAACTCCCATCGGACGCTGTGAAGCTCTCCCGGCTGGGCACTTCAAATTTAATTCAATCTGTCCATCGGCCGGTAAAGTCCACTCATCTGACGCCATGAGCGGCTCCCATCAAAGCTATGTGGACCTTCCCGGTCAGGCGATTTGAGCCTCGTCCACTTCATTATTGGCCAGTAGGCCCTCCTGATTGTGCTTCCCAAATCACGTGTCTAGTGGGGCTGTTCCTCCTTTATTGGTCGGTAGGGCTCACCCGTCAAGAAGCGGTGTGAGATCTCCTGATCGAGTGCCCCAAATCACACTGTTCCTCGTCCATCGGCTGCTAGGGCCTGTCTGCCCGGCACCATGAGCTGCTCCTGTTGGAGTTTGTGTGGGTCCTCTAGGTCAAAAGACTAGGCTTTGTCTCAAAACACCAGCCCGCTAAAGTTTTGGCACTCATTTTGGGGGGGTTAGTTGATTCGTCGAGCAGCTGTCCTTAGCGTGGCTGCTTTTTTGGGGGTACTCTGGGTTCGGGACAAAATTCCGAACTCTGAGCCCTCCCCTCGGACCACATGCCAAATACGCATAACCTTTACTCTGTTTATTATAAGTGTGAACTAGTGAAATTATGTTTTATTAAAGTTTTGAAGGCGCACGTTCAGATAATTAACCTAATTAACACAAAAGGAGCACAATCAGTAATCAACCCAATTAAAAAGATAAGAGGTGTATACAGGTGCATCTCAATAAATTAGAATGTCGTGGAAAAGTTAATTTATTTCAGTAATTCAACTCAAATTGTGAAACTCGTGTATTAAATAAATTCAATGCACACAGACTGAAGTAGTTTAAGTCTTTGGTTCTTTTAATTGTGATGGTTTAGGCTCACATTCAACAAAATCCCACCAATTCACTATCTCAACAAATTAGAATACTTCATAAGACCAATAAAAAAACATTTTTAGTGAATTGTTGGCCTTCTGGAAAGTATGTTCATTTACTGCATATGTAGTCAATACTTGGTAGGGGCTCCTTTTGCTTTAATTACTGCCTCAATTCGGCGTGGCATGGAGGTGATCAGTTTGTGGCACTGCTGAGGTGGTATGGAAGCCCAGGTTTCTTTGACAGTGGCCTTCAGGTCATCTGCATTGTTGGGTCTGGTGTCTCTCATCTTCTCTCAGGGGGGTACTCTGGGTTCAGGCAAAAATTCCGAGCTCAGAGCCCTCCTTTCAGACAGCATGCCAAATGCGTATAACCTTTACTCTGTTTATTATATGTAAGTGCGAACTCGTGAACAACATGTTATATGCACAAAATAGGCCCTTGTCAGCAGGTTGGTACTGCTTAAGCATAAAACAGATGCAGATTCCTGTCAGAATGGTTCTAATATGGTTACATTAGACATATAACTGGTTATATGTTGGTTAGTAATGTTTGTTGTAACTATGTTGTTTATTTGTATATGCAAACTCGGCTGCCTATCTTGGCCAGGACACTCCTGGAAAAGAGATTTTAATCTCAGTGAATCTTTTTCCTGGTTAACCTGTTAACATGCACCAGGACGTGGGCGCACTGAAAGCTCTTTGTTTGCTCTTTGTTTGCACACGTCATTGTTTTCAAACAGATAAATTAAAACAGGACAAAATGAATCTTGACAAACTATATATCATTTTGAAGGTCTAAGCCTCTAGCATCGACGACAGATCGCTGTTTTTCGATAGAAAGCTTATACGGAATGTATTTGCTAAATTTGTGTAAGCAGTACACATCAAAACATGTAGAAAAAAAAACGCTGTACATACCATTTTCATCCTGATAACGACTCTCAAACGTCTCCACTGCTGTAAATCCTGGTTTCATTTGAAAGATAAGGGTCCACTGAACAACATCCCATCGAGCACTTTTAGTCCAAAGAAACAACAACGCTGTAATTTAGATCGTTAATCCTTTGTTTACGTCTCATCTCTTGAGAGAGTTATTGTTTGTGTCCGTTATGGAACAAATTACGCTCAAAAACAGCGTCTTGGTGGTAAAAAAAACAGCACGATTTTGTAGCAGGCAATGTCCCAAACAGAATGAAATCATCCAAAAATAAAAAAGTCAAAGATACACGGAAGATTGTTTATTTGAATTCTGGTGCTCCCTCGCGACGGTGCGTGACGCACGCTGTGACGCACCTGTCATCTGATGGGGCGTAACTTAGCGATCTTTTAGCACAATAAGAAAAAAAGAAAAAACATTTCTTTTTTTTCTTCTTCAGCAGTTTTATATATGTTTGCGTGTTTTGTGGGGAATTGCCTGTATCTGTGTGATTAACATCTCTATGACTGATAATGAGCATGTAAATACTGACTGTTCACAGATATCAGTGTGAATGCAGTCTATATAAAAGGCCATTATAATGTGAATATTGACTATATTGGGCAGCCATCAGTATGATTTGCATCTGTATGAATGATCTTCAGCATGTGATTACTAATGTATGAGCAGGAGAGCATCTGTTTGTCAGGAAATCAGTATGTAATTAAGTTATTTTTTTTTATTATTATTGTTTTTTTTTCATCACTCAAATTATTATTATTGTATTTTTCTAGTGCTCAAATAAATCACTTGTACGATTACTAAGATTCTGTATACTGTTTTATAATTGAAAAACTGCAGTGGCATGTATAAAGACTAAATAGTGTGTAGTAGAACCCTTCAATAATTTGGTAAATATTTTTCCTCAAACGGGGGGGGGGGGGGGGGGGGGGGGGGCTAGAAAAATGTCTGCAGGAATCTCATTTTTCATGGTATCTTCTTCAGATTTGAAATATAAACTCATGAGACATGTGACTTTCAACCCATTACTTTTCTGGATTGCTCCAGGACTGATTTCATGTATTTTTATATGAAATAAAAAAAAATTCAGTGTGGTACAATTTTTATCAAGGCACTTCAGTGTCTATAACTTTTTATATTTTTGAGCATTATCAACTTTGGATGATGGATAGTAAAGGCCAAAGGGTCTTCTTTCCAAAGACACCACAATTGTGTGTGTGGCACACTGAAGTCAGGAGCTGTTACCATTTTAAGTTAGTTAGTCATTTTCAGCTGTTATTCCCAATATGGGGGGTGCAGGTTAACAGGTTAAATAAAGGTGTATATATTGTTTAGGATAAACATTTATTAATTTGTTTATAAAGTGCTTTACAACTGTACATGCAGACCAAAGTGCTGTACAATCAACATACAAATACATAAAATACCCCGCCCCCCAAGAAAAACAAAAAACAAAACATAAATCAAGATAACCCAAAGAGGAATCAATTTAAACACACAATCTAGCCATGCTCCTTAAAGGCTAATGACAAAAGATAGTTCTTAACACCAGCTTTAAAAGTGTTTATAGATGTGCACAAACCTACATTAGAGCGTTTATATATGAGATCTGGTTTAATTGAGCACAAGGAAATGTATGATCACCACATCAGAGACTACAAAGATGCCCTTTCTACTGCTAAAACAAATTATTATGCCAATTTGATAAACTCTGGTGGTGGGAACACAAAAATACTGTTCTCTATAATGAATAATATTTTGCGACCACCAGATGCTTTCTCATTACATTCGCATTCTAATACTACATGTGATGCTTTTATGAATTATTTTAGTGATAAAATTGAAACTATTCATAAGAATTTAACACCCAATAATGGGGAATGTGGTTCATTCTTCTCTCTTTATGATGCTTCCACTCTAACTGCTTTTTTCTAGTTTTTATGTGCCTATGGCGAATGAAATAGCTGAATGTGTTCAAAAATCTAAATCTACTACCTGACAGTTAGATCCTATTCCCACACATCTTGTCAAGTTTTGTCTACCTTCTTTATTACCCTTGATAACTCAAATTATACATTCTTCTCTTATTACTGGTACTATTCCTTCATCCTTCAAAGTAGCGGCCATAACTCCCATACTTAAGAAACCTGGTGCGGATTGTAATAACCCTGAAAACTTTCGACCCATCTCTAATTGACCTTTTCTTTCTAAATTATTGGAAAAAATTGTTGCTCAGCAGGTACATACTCATTTAATGGAGAATAACTTGTCTGAGCAATTTCAGTCTGCTTATCGTCCATATCATAGCACGGAGACAGCGCTTATTAAAGTCACAAATGATTTGTTAATGGCTGCAGATTCGACACTTTTATCAATACTCATTCTTCTCGATTTAACTGCAGCTTTTGACACTATCTCACATAGCATTTTATTGCCATTTTATTTTATTTATCGGTCCGCATATTATTATCTGCGAAATATTAATCGTCTTCAACCATCTATTTCTGTTAATGGTACTGCTGTCCTCGTGCATGCATTAGTTACCTCTCGAATTGACTACTGTAACTCTCTGCTCAGTGGTGTTTCACAGAAACTTATTCATAAACTTCAGATGGTTCAAAATTCAGCAGCTCGGATCATTACACGAACACCGTTGAATGAGCATATTACTCCAGTTTTAGGGCACCTTCATTGGCTTCCAATCAGATATCGTATTCAATTTAAGATTTAACTTTTTACTTAAAAGGCTCTTCATAATTTAGCACCTTCATATCTGAGTGAACTTCTTCATGTGTATGTACCTACCCGATCCCTCAGGTCTTCTGCTTCTGTGACTCTTGTTGTACCATCTGTACGTTTGACTACCATGGGAAGTAGAGCCTTTAGTTGTATTGCTCCGACGATTTGGAATACTTTACCTCAAGATATACGTAATAGTCTTAGTCTTTCAATTTTTAAATCACGTCTTAAAACTCATTTTTTAATTATGTATTTTATTATTGTAAGGTGTCCTTGAGTGTCTTGAAAGGCGCCCACAAATAAAATGAATTATTATTATTTTATTACATTATTATGTGCATACAGTGGCTCAGTTCTAAGTGAAATCCTCTGATAAGATCCGCTCACTGACTGACGGTGTAAACGGGATCGTCGCTTCGTTCAGTGTTTATCGAGCAGCAGTGCAAGGTTTTGGACAGATTCTCCCGCGACAGATACAGAACCGGCTGGATGCTGCTACTGACGTCCATGAAGCCGAAGGCGATGTAGTGGATATAACAGTGGAAGACATCCGGAGAGAAATACTCTCGAAAGGGAAAGAGAGCAACCGGCGGGAAGTAGTTAAACACAATGATGGCCAAAATGATGAGGACCATCTTGAAGGCCTTCTTCTTGACTGGGTGTCTCTCGTCTCGACCTGGAGCCGACTGTCTCAGAGCCCAGAGAATGGAGACATTACAGAAGACCATGAATGCAAACGCCGCCAGGATCATGACGAGGAACACCTTCTCGAAGTAAGGGATGTTTCCCACACACTTGACTGCAGCGTAGACCAAAGTTACAAACCAGACTCCGCCAGCGCAGACGGAACGATGCCGCTTGTTTTTGATTTCGGTGAAGGCAATGGGATGCCGGACAGCCATATATCTGTCCAGACAGATGCAGGACAGGAAGAGCGGCGACAAGTCTTTGATGCCATAGAAGAAGCGCAGGACATACCAGGGGCTGCTGGTGGTCAGGTAGACGATGTTGGCCAGCTCCAGCGGAGGACTGAGGCAGAAGAACGTGTCCAGAATGGCCAGATGGACGATGAAGATATCTGAGGTTGAGGAGTCACCCTTATTCTTATGGATGAGCCACAGAATCATGATGTTGGCCGGGATGCCCAGGAACATGTTGATGAACTGCAGCACCAGGTAGAAGATGAGCACAGCGGACATATCTGCGCAGCTGCTGTAGACTGTCTGCTGGACTGCAGAGACGTTCAGAGGCCGCTCGCTGATGAGCAGAGACGAGTTGATGAATCTGAAGAGCTGTAGGTTTGCCATCGTCCTCTCTGAGTGCTGAGACCAATGGCTGAAACATACAAACAGTGATCAAACACAACTGAACTCTTTGTTTTAACAGGAGAAACCTGCACCAGCTTTCACCTCTGTCCTGACAATAACATTCACTTCTGCTGATCAAAGTCTGTTCAATACGGCTGGGATTTAATAACTGAAGCTCAAATTAATCTGCATGGACATTACGCCAAGCTCTTTCATAATGAAATAACAGACTTTCTGAATTTCTTATTTTAAAGAATATTAATTTTCTGTATATTCAAATATTCTATCTGTATATAATCTGTATATTGAATATTCAAAACATGATTGTTACGGGTTTTTTCACACTGATTTGAGACAAATATCTTTGTTTGAATTATGAAATAATATTTTAAAGACAAACATCTATTCAGTGAGAAACTTAAACAATCTTCTGCAGATGTATATATATATATATATATATATATATATATATATATATATATATATATATATATATATATATATATATATATATACGTATATATACACATATATATGTATATATGTATACACGCACACACACACACACACACACACACACACACACACACATATATACATACAAACACACACACACACACACACACACACACACACACACACACACATACATACATATACACACACATACATACACACATTTCAATATTCAAGATTTTTATTTGTCACATACACGATTATATAGAGAGTATATAACCAGCAGTGAAATGTGAGTCAGGTCCGCTCCATGGACAGTGCAAATATTATAGAATACAACACAGAGGAAATATACATAAAATTAAATAAGTAAAAAATAATATATAAAGAACAAAGTATAAAATATAAAAAAATGTGCATGACAGTATACTGTAGACTTAAATATTAAGATAAGCAGGAAAGCACAAGAGAGGAATGTACAAACAGGTTGTACATGGTTGTCATGTAGCAGCAATACCAAAAAAAATAAATAAATACCAAAACACAGAAAGTGCTGTGTGCACTGTCAGTATGAGCTAGAGAATAATGAATATCTTACTGATTGTTAAGTGATTATTAAGTGGAGTCATGTTGATGTTAAGAGGCTGAGTTTGAGTTTAGGAGCCTGATGGCCTGGGGGAAGAAACTCCTCCTAAGTCTCTCAGTTTTTGCCATCAGGCTACGGAAGCGCTTACCAGATGGCAGCAAAATGAAGAGACGGTTACCAGGGTGATTTGAGTACTTGATGATTTTGACAGCTCTGCTTTTGCAACGTTTGAGGTAGATGTCCTGCAGAGAGGTGAGAGCAGACCCTGAGATGCGCTCAGCTAAGCGCACAACTCTCTGCAGGGCTTTGCAGTCTTGACTGGAGCTGTTTCCATACCACACTGAAATACAAAATACACTGAGTCAATACACTTTCTATGGTCCCTGAAAAGAAAGTTTTCAGGATTGTTGGTAAAACCCTGAATTTCCCCCTGAAGTTTGAGGTGAACTGGCCTACTTTCACCACTTGAGGTCTGCCGGTGAGGAAGTCTTGAATCCAGTCTCAGAGTGAAGAGTTTAGGCCGAGGGCTGTGAGTTTAGAAGCTAGCTTGATGGGGACTATAGTATTGAAAGCTGAGCTATAGTCAATGAATAGCAGCCTTGCATAGTTCCCATTGCTGCTGTCAATGCGTGTGAGGGAGGAGTGGAGTATGTGAGAGATGGCATCATCAGTAGATCTATTGGTGCGATAGGCAAACTGAAGAGGGTCCAAGGTAACAGGGATGGAGGAGCAAATGTGGCTCTTTACAAGTCTCACAAAAACCTTCATGACTATTGATGTGAGGGCAACTGGATGATTGTCATTCAGGCAAGAGGGTTTATTGTTCTTAGGCACAGGGATGATGACAGATTTTTTAAAGGAGGTGGGAACCACAGAGGTAGCAAGGGACTCAGTAAAGATAGAAGTGAACAAACCAGCAAGCTGATCAGCGCAGGACCTCAGAACACGGGCAGTAATCCCATCAGGTCCGGCCGCTTTCCTGAGGTTCACTCTCTTTAGGGCCCTCCGTACCTCGTCCTCCGACACGGTGATCACATGATTATCGCTGCTCTGCCTGCTGCTTCCTGACACGCTGATCGGCAGAGTCGCGCTGCCACCATTGCATTCAAAGCAGCCGTAGAAGGTGTTTAACTCGTCAGCCAGCAACAGATCTGCTCTCATCTCTGCAGAGGATTTGTTTCCAAAGGCACAGATGGTCCTTAGTCCCTGCCACATGCGTCGAGAGTCATTGAGCTGAAAATGAGACTCAATTCTCTCCCTGTATCGGAGTTTGGTGGCTCTTACTGCACGTCGTAGAAAATAGCACGATGCTTTGTACGCTCTCATGTTCCCTGACAAAAGACTGGCATTGTATGCGGCAGTGCGTTTGTTAACCGCATCACGGATTGTTCTGTCCACCCATGGTTTCTGATTTGGGAAGGTCCTTACAGTTATTGTTTCTGTAGCTTGCTCGGTTAGCGTGTTTACAAAGCTTAATGCTACATCCGTGAACTCGCTGACGTCAGATGAACTCGCCCAGAACATGTCCCAGTCGACGTCATCAAGAGCCGCTTGCAGTATAGCTTCTGAGTGGGAGGACCAGCGCATCACTTCTCTCTTCACCGGGGGTTCCTGAGCGAGCCTTTGTGGCGGCATGGTCCGATTTGCCAAAAGCCAGTAGTGAGCGGGCTTTGTAGGCATTTTTAAACTGAGAGTAGCAATGATCCAGTGTATTCGGTCCTCTAGTTGGACAGGATACATGTTGATGAAAGTTTGGCATGACCTGCCTGAGGTTGGCTTTGTTAAAGTCCCCTGTGATGATAAAGGCAGCATCAGGATGTTTGTTAATGTAGCCGCTGAGCACATCGTGAAGCTTAGACAAAGCCAAGCCGGTGTCTGCCTGTGGTGGAATGTAAACAGCAGTGACAATGATCGATGAAAACTCACGGGGCAGATAGAATGGGTGGCAAGTAATGGATAGATGCTCCAGATGAGGCGAGCAGGAGCGCGACATTCCTGGGCTCACACCATTTCTTGTTAATCATGAAACACACTTCTCCACCTTTGGATTTACCGGCCTCGGCTGTTCTGTCCATCCGTAAAACAGAAAAGTTGTCAGACGGCGTTACATCAGTGTCCGGGACCAAGGGCGTGAGCCATGTTTCAGTCAAACAAATGATGTTATACACATATACACACATATACACACACACACACATACACACACACACACACACACACTGCCCTCCAAAAGTTTGGAAACGCCCTAGAAAAGTGGGGTTTTGTACAATATTGGCATGAATCCTTTTTAATTTGAGATCATTTTGCACTGATAAGGGACAACACAAACTACGAAAATATATTTATTACATAAACAGTTTATACAGAGAAAAAAATTTAGTTTTTGATTCATAAAAATATCCACCATTAGCAGCTATTGCAGCTCTGCATCTGGGCATCCGAGCTGTCAGTTTATTCAAACATTGACTTTGAATTGGCAATGCTGACCCCAAAATCTTTTAAAAACCAGTAACCAGGCATCACTGCAGGCAAAGGGGCATGCCTGATTTTGACATGTATATATTGCCATTATTATGTTTTATTGCTGGTCTTCAATGATAATGTCAAGTTACTTTAATGTATTTGCACCAAAAAAATTATAAGGATTTATGCTGATATCATCCAAAACCATACTTTGCCAGGGGTGTTTCCAAACTTTTGGCGGGCAGTGTACATACACACATACATACATACATGCATACACATATACATACATATACACACACACACACATATATATATATATACACAGAGAGAGAGAGAGAGTTTGTGATATAAATTTGTGAGATTTGTCAAGGCACGTTTATTGCACTTTATACATTACAGATTGTCTCATAGCATCTTCACAGAAATAAACAGCTTCGGTGTCACAAAGTTCTTTAGTTTCAGGAATTTGACATTTTTAATATCATTACAACTTTAAATCTGTAAAGCAGCTCTACAGAACAATACAGTTTCATTAATTTGAGTTTTTCAGCAGCCTCAGTCTATAGTTTCAGCAAAGCTGAACGGTCTTAATGTGTCCATTGTGTCATTTATTTCTGTCAGTAAAGCTGAACACACACAGTCCTTTCAGCAGTTATTATAAGCAACATCTCTTACCTTTCATGAGTTCCTGTGGTCTCAAAGATGCTCTTCAGCTGGAAAATATTGTATGAAGTTTGTGGTGGGACTGACAGCTGACTTTAAACTGAAGAGACAGACGACACCTTCACTCCCATGATTCAACACCGCCGGGAGCGCTGGGAGCTCCAGGAGCCAATCGTTCTGGAGACTAAAGGCCAATATGGAAATGTGTGGTCTGAACGGTTCTCTTAGAGAAGAAACATTTGCATATTATTGAGATTATATAACACATAACGTGCTAACATCTTCACATATTTACTAGCTTACTGCTAAATTCTGAAAAAACAGAGGTGTTACTTATCGGACCTAAAACCCCCACAAGTAATAACCTAGAACACTGTCTAACAGTTGATGGCTGCTCTGTAAATTCTTCGTCATCAGTCAGGAACCTAGGTGTGCTATTTAATAGTAATCTCTCCTTTGACAGCCACGTTTCTAGCATTTGTAGAACTGCATTTTTTCATCTTAAAAATATATCTAAACTGAGACCTATGCTCTCAATGTCAAATGCAGAAATATTAATTCATGCGTTTATGACCTCAAGGTTAGATTATTGTAATGCTTTATTGGGTGGTTGTTCTGCACGCTTAATAAACAAATTACAGATGGTTCAAAATGCAGCAGCTAGAGTTCTTACTAGAACCAGGAAGTATGAGCACATTAGCCCAGTTCTGTTAACACTGCACTGGCTCCCTACTAAACATCGTATAGATTTTAAAATCTTGTTAATTACTTATAAAGCCCTGAATGGTTTAGCTCCTCAGTACTTGAGCGAGCTCTTATCGCATTATAGTCCTTCACGTCCACTGCGTTCTCAAAACTCTGGCCGTTTGATAATACCTAGAATATCAAAATCAACTGCGGGCGGCAGATCTTTTTCCTATTTAGCGCCCAAACTCTGGAACAATCTACCAAACACTGTTCGGGAGGCAGACACACTCTGTCAGTTTAAATCTAGATTAAAGACCCATCTCTTTAGCCTGGCGTACACATAACACACTAATACACTTCTATTATTCAAATCCGTTAAAGGATTGTTAGGCTGCATTAATTAGATCAACCGGAACTGGGAACACTTCCCATAACACATGATGTACTTGTTACATCGTAAAAATATTGACATCTACGCTAATATTAGTCTGTTTCTTTCTTATTCTGTTTCTCAGTCCGTGTCTGGATCAGATGGTGGATTGGCGCCGGGAGATGATGACTGCGGCCCAGATTGTCGGCGGAGGCCGGACCCCTGGATGAGCCCCGGGGACATAATCCCAGTGAAGACCTCGACTTAAAATACAATAAAAATAAAAATAAAACAAATAACTAAAAATATAATAAAATACCTAACTACATAATACTATTATTGTTAGAAATTGCAACAATATTAAAATAGAAATATAAAACATTTAAAGTCTTAATTAAAACAATAAATAAACAATAATATCCTGGCCAGAGGAGAACTGGCCCCCCGACTGAGCCTGGTTTCTCCCAAGTTTTTTTTTTCTCCATTCTGTCACAGAGGGAGTTTTGGTTCCTTGCCGCTGTCGCCTCTGGCTTGCTCAGTTGGGGACACTTAATTTCTAGCGATTATCGTCAATTGGATTTCACAGATACTATTTAAACTATACTGAGCTAGACAATTACATCTCTGAATTCAATAATGAAATGCCTTTTACTGAAAATTGAGCGTTTAATCTTATTATTATACATTACTGACACTCTATCCTCCAACTTGATACTGTTAAGTACTTTGACACAATCTGTATTGTTAGAGCGCTATATAAATATATAAATAAAGATGACTAGCTTTCTGAAGCATGAGTTTGGATGGTGGGATTCGTTCTGAAAACATGTAGTGGCAAGTCCTCATCATTAACAGTGATTGGCAATGATGCAACTCGCCATTGGCTCTTGATGGATATTTGTTGGTAAACAGCTGATGCAACCATCCATTAGGATACTTCTGAAATTCAGTGTAACAAAGTTTAATTTGTTACGTGAAGATGACATGGAGCTCTTCATCTAGCTGGAAGAATAAGACAACACCAGAGAAAGACATGGAGCAATCTTAAACAATCTTCTGCAGATGTATGTATATATACACTATATATGTATATATACACATATATATGTATATATGTATACACACATATACATACAAACACACACATACATACACACACACACACACACACACACATATACATATACATATACACACACACACACACTATAACAAATCAGATTAATATTTAAAACAATGATAGTTATATATCTGATTTTGGGTGGGTTTCCAACATAAACGATGATTAATTCTGCTTAATAAAATAAGGCAGCCACACAACTTATTGTTTTTTTTCTTTACTTGTATTCCTTTCAATAGAAATGATAATAGAGAAACCATACACCATAATCCATATTGTAGAGCGTCAAAGCAGTCCTTAACGCCTCTCCATGGAAGAGAAACAATCAGGTCGACTTTAGTCCTTGTCAACGCCACCAACAAAGATTCCAATTCAATCCACAACACTGTCATATGTATCAAGCATAACGTAGACAAAGCTGGACCCTTCCATTTTGCAAACAGTTTAGACATAAAACCCTCGTCTGCTTTGGATAAAGGATGAGCTCGAACCCAAACTATGTCTCCTACTTGAAACCGAGTATGCTTCCTTTTTTTATCGTAATAGCATTTTTGCTTGGTCTGAGCTCGTTCTACATTCTCCCTTACCACCTGGATCAGACTTTGTTGCCTGTCTATCACTTCATAGGTAGGGCTACTTGGATCAAGCGGTCGATTAATAGCTCTTTCTAGTGGACCCTTGAGTTTTCGTCCTAAAGCAACTTCAGCAGGTGTATACCCCGTACTTTCATGCCACGCTGTGTTAATTGCAAACCTAAATTCGGCTAACCACCTGTCCCATTGTCTGTGGTGCTCTTCCACATATGAAGCCATCATTGTTTTAAGTGTGCGATTTACCCTTTCCGTGAGGTTTGTTTGTGGGTGATATGCAGTTGTTAATGTCTGCACCACTCCCCATTGCTTACAAATCAAGTTAATAAGATGGGATGTGAACTGTGCTCCACGATCGGATACAAGGTAAGCAGGAGTTCCCCATCTAGTCTGAGTCACAGTTCGATTGCTTCAGTCTGTTTCTGTCTGTTGTGCTGCTGTGCGGTTTGTGATTGTAACTCTGCTTTTTTATTGAATCTTTACCTTACTTTCACTCTGTTGTTTAAAGTGATAATATATAACTTAATTCCCACCATATTTCTGGTATTATCTATCAAACTAATTTGATCGCTCGCTTCTAAAACTGCGAGTGCTGCGCATTAGCATTCGTTAGCCGGTTAGCTTGTCACTCGTGGTTCCATTCACGTTGCTATTCGCGCCTATTATTGTTTTCTTTCCGTTTTCATTTCTCTCTCGCTCCGTTTTTCACAAGTTCATCAAACAACAGTGGTAAGTGGAGTGGTAAGTGGTAAGTTAAGTTGGTATCATTCATCAATCACGGTGAGTAATGGCTTCTTCTCCTGCTATTGTTATTTGCACAGTTTGCCACATGTACAGATTATCTATCTCTGTCGGCAATGAGGGATTCACATGTGATAAATGCAGGGAAATAGTTAGGCTGACAGAGAAGGTTTTAGAACTAGAGACACGCATCCAAACTTTAGTTGAGGACAGTAAGAATGTGAGGGCTGTAGGTACTGCTTTGGATGTGACTAGCTCAGGGACTCCTGTACATTGTTCGGTTCCGGCATTAGCGCCCCCGCAGCAGGGCAACTGGGTGACTGTGAGGCAGCATAGTCGCGGGTCTAAACACCGCTCTTCCGTTCCGATCAGAACATCAAACAGGTTTTCCCCACTCAGTGACGCACCCACTGAGAAACCTGGTGAAAGTGCTCTAGTTATTGGCGATTCTATTGTACTGAACGTGAAAATAGAGACACCAGCCACCATAGTCCATTGTTTACTGGGAGCCAGAGCGCCTGACATCTTGGCAAATTTAAAAGTGCTGGCTAATGCTAAATGTAAATTCAGTAAGATTGTTATCCATGCCGGCGCTAATGATGTTCGACTTCGCCAGTCGGAGATCACTAAAAATAATGTTAAAGTGGTGTGTGAACTTGCAAGTACGATGTCAGACACTGTAATATGCTCTGGCCCCCTCCCTGCTTACCGGGGTGATGAGATTCATAGCAGACTGTCATCATTAAATGACTGGATATCTAAGTGGTGCCCGCTAAACAACATAGGTTTTGTAGACAATTGGACGAGTTTTTGGGGCAGACCTGACCTGTTGAAAAGAAATGGTGTTCATCCCTCCTGTGGTGGTGCCGCTATTCTCTCTAGAAATTTGGCACATAGTCTTAGGGTTCATACTTGACTAACTGGAGCCCAGGTCAGGAAGCAGACAGACTGGCTAAACCGACCGTCTGCTAGCCGCCTCACGTCACAGAAGTCAGTTAATTCTCAGCACATAGAGACTCCTTCACCTAGATATCACACTATAGAGACTGTGTCTGTTCCCAGAACTAGAAAATACAGAAAACGTCAAAAATTATTTATGAGTAACCATTTAATTGATGTTCAACAAATAAAAAATGTTTACAATACACAGAAACAACTGATAAAACTTGGTTTACTGAATATCAGGTCCCTTTCTACAAAAGCACTTTTTGTAAATGATTTGATTAATGATCATAACCTAGATTTGCTCTGTTTGACAGAAACATGACTAAAACCAGATGAATACATTATTTTAAACGAGTCTACCCCCCAAGATTACTGTTACAAAAATGAGCCGCGTCCAAAAGGCAAATGGGGAGGTGTTGCTACAATTTATAACAATATTTTCAGTATTTCTCAGAAGACAGGCTTTAAGTATAACTCCTTTGAAGTAATGGTGCTTCATATAAAATTATCTAGAGAAAAAAGTATTAATGATAAATCCCCCGTAACGTTTGTACTGGCGACTGTATACAGGCCACCAAAAAAATATAAGAATTCATGCTGATATCGTCCAAAACCACACTTTGCCAGGGGTGTTTCCAAACTTATGGAGGGTTAGGGTATTGCCTAACCTTAAGGCGGGGAAGATCTACACGAAACTGGGCTCGTTTGATAGATCTCCCGAGCCCCTATCCGAAGCCGCCCGGCTCGAGTCGATAGCCCCACGGGCGGCCGAGCTACGGCCCCGCAATGTTTCGGACAAAGACCCCCGTGACTCCGGAACCGGACTGCCCAGGAAGTCTGGGCCGGTCACTTTTGGATGGGCCCGAAGAGCCCTACGAGGCCACCGAGTTTCAGCCCCGAGGTCCCCCGCCTCGCCGAGTTATAAGCAAAAAAACGATTTCGTCCACCCAAAACCTCAGCCCGACGGCACCTCAGAACGGCTTCCCCTAACGAACTGACCTCCAGACCGCGGGCGAGTCCGGAGCCCAAGCCGGGAAAGGTGCGCCCTCCTGGGCAAGGCCGACGGTGAGGAGGGGCCTGGAAGATCGACACGAGCCCAGAAAACGAACGCCACGGCCCAGCGTCTCCAAACTTGGCACGACGGTACACCTCGACGGCCCCTATCCGACGCCACCACCCACGAGACTAAAGTCCATCGGGGCCCGGAGATACAGGCCCCCAAATTTGAAAATTCGACCGGGAATAACTCAACCAAGGCGGGGACAAACTCTGCCAAACTCAGGATGAAATTAGAGCTCCAGGCCCCCTATCCAACGCCACCGTCCCCGAGCCTAAAGTCCCCTGGGGGCCGGAGATACAGGCCTCCAAAGTTGAAATTTTGACTGGCTATAACTTACCCTAGGCGGGGACAAACTCCACCAAACTCATGGTGAAATTAGAGGTCTAGGCCCCCTATACATCGCCACCGTCCCCGAGCCTAAAGTCCCTCGGGGGCTGGAGATACAAGCCTCCAAATTTGAAATTTTGACCGACTATAATTCACCCTAGTCGGGGAAAAACTACACCAAACTCGGGGTGAAATTAGAGATCCAGGCCCCCTATCCAACGACACCATCCCTAAGTCGAAAGGCCTCCGGGACCCGGAGATACAATCCTCCAAACTTGAAAATTTGACTGGCTTTAACTTACCCTAGGCGGGGACAAACTCCACCAAACTTCGGATAAAATAAGAACTCCAGGTCCCCTATACAACGCCACTGTCCCCGAGCCAAACAACCCTCGGGGGCCGGAGATACAGGCACCCAAATTTGAAATTTTGACCGGGAATAACTCACCCAAGGCGGGGAAAAACTCCACCAAACTCAGGGTGAAATTAGAGCTCCAGGCTCCCTATACAACGCCACCATCCCTGAGTCCAACAACTCTCTTGGGCTGGAGATACAGGCACCCAAATTTGAAAGTTTGACCGGGAATAACTCACCCTTGTCGGGGAAAAAACCCACCAAACTCAGGGTGCAATTAGAGCTCCAGGCCCCCTATACAACGCCACCATCCCCGAGCCCAACAACCCTCGGGGGCCGGAGATACAGGCACCCAAAGTTGAAATTTTGACCGACTATAACTCACCCTAGTCTGGGAAAAACTCCACCAAACTCAGGGTGAAATTAGAGCTCTAGGCCCCCTATACAACACCATCATCTCCGAGCCCAACAACCCTCGGGGGCCGGAGATACAGTCACCGAAATTTGAAAATTTGACTGGGAATAACTCACCAAACGCTTGGACAAACTCCACGAAACTCGGGATGAAATTGGAGCTCGAGGGCCCCTATCCAACGCCGTGAACCGCAAGCCCAAGCACCCTCGGGGACCGGAGATACAGGCCCCCAAATTTGAAAATTTGACCGGGAATAACTCAACCAAGGCGGGGACAAACTCTGCCAAACTTGGGGTGACATTAGAGCTCCAGTTCCCCTATACAACGCCACCATCCCTGAGCCTAAAGTCCCTCGGGGGCCGGAGATACAGGCCTCCAAAGTTGAAATTTGACCGACTATAACTCACCCTAGTCGGGGAAAAACTACACCAAACTCGGGGTGAAGTTAGAGCTCCAGGCCCCCTATCCAACGCCACCATCCCTAAGTCGATAAGCCTCCGGGACCCGGAGATACAATCCTCCAAATTTGAAATTTGACCGACTATAACTCACCCTAGTCGGGGAAAAACTACACCAAACTCGGGGTGAAGTTAGAGCTCCAGGCCCCCTATCCAATGCCACCAACCGCGATCCCAACCACCCTCGGGGGCCGGAGATACAGGCACCCAAAGTTGAAAGTTTGACCGGGAATAACTCACCCTAGGCGGGGACAAACTCCACCATTCTTGGGGAAATATTTGAGATCCAGGCCCCCTATACAACGCCACTGTCCCCGAGCCTAAAGTCCCTCGGGGGCCAGAGATACAGGCCTCCAAATTTGAAATTTGACCGACTATAACTCACCCTAGTTGGGGAAAAACTCCACCAAACTCGGGTTGAAAATAGAGCTCCAGGTCCCCTATACAACGCCACCATCCCCGAGCCCAACAACCCTCGGGGGCCGGAGATACAGGCACCCAAAGTTGAAATTTTGACCGGGAATAACTCACCCAAGGCGGGGAAAAACTCCACCAAACTCAGGGTGAAATTAGAGCTCCAGGCTCCCTATACAACGCCACCATCCCCGAGTCCAACAACCCTCTTGGGCTGGAGATACAGGCACCCAAATTTGAAAGTTTGACCGGGAATAAATTACTCAAGGTCGGGAAAAACTCTACCATACTCGAGGAAAAATTAGAGCTCCAGGCCCCCTATACAACGCCACTGTCTCCGAGCCTAAAGTCCCTCGGTGGCCAGAGATACAGGCCTCCAAATCTGAAAGTTTGACCAGGAATAACTCAGCCTAGGTGGGGACAAAATCTGCCAAACTCAGGGAGAAATTAGAGCTCCAGGCCTCCCATGCAACGCCACCGTCCCCGAGCCTAAAGTCCCCCGGGGGCCAGAGATACAGGCCTCCAAAATTGAAATTTTGACTGGCTATAACTTACCCTAGGCGGGGACAAACTCCACCATTCTTGGGGAAAAATTAGAGCTCCCGGCCCCCTATACAACGCCACCATCCCCGAGCCCAACAACCCTCGGGGGCCGGAGATGCAGGCACCCAAATTTGAAATTTTGACCGGGAATAACTCACTCAAGGTCGGGAAAAACTCTACCAAACTCGAGAAAAAATTAGAGCTCCAGGCCCCCTACACAACGCCACTGTCCCCGAGCCTAAAGTCCCTCGGGGGGCCGGAGATACAGGCCTCCAAATTTAAAATTTTGACAGACTATAACTCACCCTAGTCAGGGAAAAACTCCACCAATCTCGGGGTGAAATTAGAGCTCCAGACCCCCTATACAAAGCCACTGTCCCCGAGCCCAGCAACCCTCGGGGGCCGGAGATACAGGCACCCAAATTTGAAATTTTGAGCAGGATTAACTCAGCCTAGGTGGGGAAAAACTCCACCAAACTCAGGGAAAAATTAGAGCTCCAGGCCCCCTATACAATGACACTGTCCCCGAGCCTAAAGTTCCTCGGGGGCCGGATAAACAGGCCTCCAAATTTGAAATTTTGACCGGGAATAAATCACCCAAGGCGGGGACAAACTCCACCAAACTCAGCATGAAATTGGAGCTCGAGGCCCCTATCCAACGCCACCAACCTCGAGCCCAAGCACCCTCGGGGACCTGAGATACAGGCACCCAAATTTGAAATTTGACCGAATATAACTCACCCTAGTCGTGGAAAAACTCCACCAAACTCGGGAAGAAATTAGAGGTCCAGGGCCCCTATCCAACACCACCATCCCCGAGCACAACAACACTCGGGGACCAGAGATACAGGCACCCAAAGTTGACATTTTGACCGGGAATAACTCACCCTAGTCGGGGACAAACTCCACCAATCTCGGAGTACAATTAGAACTCCAGGCCCCCTATCCATAGCCACCATCCCCGAGCCTAAAGTCCCTTGGGGGCCGGAGATACAGGCCTCCAAACTTGAAATTTTGACCAAGAATAACTCACCCAAGGCGGGGACAAACTATACCAAACTCAGGGTGAAATAAAAACTCCAGAGCCCCTATCCAACGCCACCATCCCCAAGCCTAAAGTCCCTCGGGGGCCGGAGATACAGGCCTCCAAATTTGAAAATTTGACCAAGAATAACTCACCCTAGTCGGGGAAAAACTACACCAAACTCGGGGTGAAGTTAGAGCTCCAGGCCCCCTATACAACGCCACCATCCCCGAGTCCAACAACCCTCTTGGGCTGGAGATACAGGCACCCAAATTTGAAAGTTTGACCGGGAATAACTAACCCTAGGCGGGGACAAACTCCACCATTCTTGGGGAAATATTTGAGCTCCAGGCCCCCTATACAACGCCACTGTCCCCGAGCCTAAAGTCCCTCGGGGGCCAGAGATACAGGCCTCCAAATTTGAAATTTGACCGACTATAACTCACCCTAGTTGGGGAAAAACTCCACCAAACTCGGGTTGAAAATAGAGCTCCAGGTCCCCTATACAACGCCACCATCCCCGAGCCCAACAACCCTCGGGGGCCGGAGATACAGGCACCCAAATTTGAAAGTTTGACCGGGAATAACTCACCCTAGTCGGGGAAAAACTCCAGCAAACTAAGGGTGCAATTAGAGCTCCCGGCCCCCTATACAACGCCACCATCCCCGAGCCCAACAACCCTCGGGGGCCGGAGATACAGGCACCCAAATTTGAAATTTTGACCGGGAATAACTCACTCAAGGTCGGGAAAAACTCTACCATACTCGAGGAAAAATTAGAGCTCCAGGTCCCCTATACAATGCCACTGTCTCCGAGCCTAAAGTCCCTCGGTGGCCAGAGATACAGGCCTCCAAATCTGAAAGTTTGACCGGGAATAACTCAGCCTAGGTGGGGACAAACTCTGCCAAACTCAGGGAGAAATTAGAGCTCCAGGCCTCCTATCCAACGCCACAGTCCCCGAGCCTAAAGTCCCCCGGGGGCCGGAGATACAGGCCTCCAAAATTGAAATTTTGACTGGCTATAACTTACCCTAGGCGGGGACAAACTCCACCATTCTTGGGGAAAAATTAGAGCTCCAGGCCCCCTATACAACGACACTGTCCCCGAGCCTAAAGTCCCTCGGGGGCCAGAGATACAGGGCTGCAAATTTGAAATTTTGACCGACTATAACTCACCCTAGGTTGGGAAAAACTCCACCAAACTCAGGGGGAAATTAGAACTCCAGGCCCCCTATCCAATGCCACCAACCGCGAGCCCAACCACCCTCGGGGACAGGAGATACAGGCACCCAAATTTGAAAGTTTGACCGGGAATAACTCACTCAAGGTCGGGAAAAACTCTACCAAACTCGAGAAAAAATTAGAGCTCCAGGCCCCCTACACAACGCCACTGTCCCGAGCCTAAAGTCCCTCGGGGGGCCGGAGATACAGGCCTCCAAATTTAAAATTTTGACCGACTATAACTCACCCTAGTCAGGGAAAAACTCCACCAATCTCGGGGTGAAATTAGAGCTCCAGACCCCCTATACAAAGCCACTGTCCCCGAGCCCAGCAACCCTCGGGGGCCGGAGATACAGGCCTCCAAATTTGAAATTTTGACCGTGAATAACTCACTCAAGGCGGTGACAAACTCCACCAAACTCAGGGTGAAATTAGATCTCTAGGCCCCCTATACAACGACACCATCCCCGAGCCGAACAACCCTCGGGGGCCGGAGATACAGGCACCCAAATTTGAAATTTTGACCAGGATTAACTCACCCTAGGTGGGGAAAAACTCCACCAAACTCAGGGAAAAATTAGAGCTCCAGGCCCCCTATACAATGACACTGTCCCCGAGCCTAAAGTTCCTCAGGGGCCGGAGATACAGGCCTCCAAATTTGAAATTTTGACCGGGAATAAATCACCCAAGGCGGGGACAAACTCCACCAAACTCAGTATGAAATTGGAGCTCGAGGGCCCCTATCCAACGCCACCAACCTCGAGCCCAAGCACCCTCGGGGACCTGAGATACAGGCACCCAAATTTGAAATTTGACCGAATATAACTCACCCTAGTCGGGGAAAAACTCCACCAAACTCGGGAAGAAATTAGAGGTCCAGGGCCCCTATCCAACACCACCATCCCCGAGCACAACAACACTCGGGGACCAGAGATACAGGCACCCAAAGTTGACATTTTGACCGGGAATAACTCACCCTAGGTGGTGAAAAACTCCAACAAGCTCAGGGAAAAATTAGAGCTCCAGGCCCCCTATTCAACGCCACTGTCCCCGAGTCTAAAGTCCCTCGGGGGCCGGAGATAAAGGCCTCTAAATTTGAAATTTTGACCGTGAATAACTCACCCAAGGCGGGGACAAACTCCACCAAACTCTGTATAAATTGGAGCTCGAGGGCCCCTATCCAACTCCAACAACCTCGAGCCCAAGCACCCTCGGGGGCCTGAGATACAGGCACCCAAAGTTGAAAGTTTGACCGGGAATAACTCACCCTAGGCGGGGACAAACTCCACCAATCTCGGAGTAAAATTAGAACTCCAGGCCCCCTATCCATAGCCACCATCCCCGAGCCTAAAGTCCCTTGGGGGCCGGAGATACAGGCCTCCAAACTTGAAATTTTGACCAAGAATAACTCACCCTAGTCGGGGAAAAACTCCACCAAACTTGGGAAGAAATTAGAGCACCAAGGTCCCTATCCAACGCCACCATCCCCGAGCCCAACAACCCTCGGGGGCTGGAGATACAGGCACGCAAAGTTGAAAGTTTGACCGGGAATAACTCACTCTAGGCAGGGAAAAACTCCACCAAACGCGGGGAAACATTAGAGCTCCAGGCCCCCTATACAACGCCACTGACCCCGAGCCTAAAGTCCCTCGGGGGCCAGAGATACAGGTCTCCAAATTTGAAATTTTGACAGACTATAACTCACCCTAGTCGGGGAAAAACTCCACCAAACTTGGGGTGAAAGTAGAGCACCAGGCCACCTATGCAACACCACCATCCCGAGCCCAACAACCCTCGGGGGCCGGAGATACAGGCACCCAAATTTGAAATTTTGACCGGGAATAACTCACCCAAGGCGGGGAAAAACTCCACCAAACTCAGGGTGAAATTAGAGCTACAGGCTCCCTATACAACGCCACCATCCCCGAGTCCAACAACCCTCTTGGGCTGGAGATACAGGCACCCAAATTTGAAAGTTTGACCGGGAATAACTCACCCTAGTCGGGGAAAAACTCCACCAAACTCAGGGTGCAATTAGAGCTCCAGGCCCCCTATACAACGCCACCATCCCCGAGCCCAACAATCCTCGGGGGCCGGAGATACAGGCACCCAAATTTGAAATTTTGACCGTGAATAAATTACTCAAGGTCGGGAAAAACTCTACCATACTCGAGGAAAAATTAGAGCTCCAGGTCTCCTATACAATGCCACTGTCTCCGAGCCTAAAGTCCCTCGGTGGCCAGAGATACAGGCCTCCAAATCTGAAAGTTTGACCGGGAATAACTCAGCCTAGGTGGGGACAAACTCTGCCAAACTCAGGGAGAAATTAGAGCTCCAGGCCTCCTATCCAACGCCACAGTCCCCGAGCCTAAAGTCCCCCGGGGGCTGGAGATACAGGCCTCCAAAATTGAAATTTTGACTGGCTATAACTTACCCTAGGCGGGGACAAACTCCACCATTCTTGGGGAAAAATTAGAGCTCCAGGCCCCCTATACAACGCCACTGTCCCCGAGCCTAAAGTCCCTCGGGGGCCAGAGATACAGGGCTGCAAATTTGAAATTTTGACCGACTATAACTCACCCTAGTTGGGGAAAAACTCCACCAAACTCAGGGGGAAATTAGAACTCCAGGCCCACTATCCAATGCCACCAACCGCGAGCCCAACCACCCTCGGGGACAGGAGATACAGGCACCCAAATTTGAAAGTTTGACAGGGAATAACTCACCCTAGTCGGGGAAAAACTCCAGCAAACTCAGGGTGCAATTAGAGCTCCCGGCCCCCTATACAACGCCACCATCCCCGAGCCCAACAACCCTCGGGGGCTGGAGATACAGGCACGCAAAGTTGAAAGTTTGACCGGGAATAACTCACTCTAGGCAGGGAAAAACTCCACCAAACGCTGGGAAACATTAGAGCTCCAGGCCCCCTATACAACGCCACTGACCCCGAGCCTAAAGTCCCTCGGGGGCCAGAGATACAGGTCTCCAAATTTGAAATTTTGACAGACTATAACTCACCCTAGTCAGGGAAAAACTCCACCAAACTCAGGGTGAAATTAGAGGTCCAGGGCCCCTATCCAACACCACCATCCCCGAGCCCAACAACCCTCGGGGACCAGAGATACAGGCACCCAAAGTTGAAAGTTTGACCGGGAATAACTCACTCTAGGCAGGGAAAAACTCCACCAAATTCAGGGAAACATTAGAGCTCTAGGCCCCCTATACAACGCCACTGTCCCCGAGCCTAAAGTCCCTCGGGGGCCAGAGATACAGGCCTCCAAATTTGAAATTTTGACCGACTATAACTCACCCTAGTCGGGGAAAAACTCCACCAAACTTGGGGTGAAAGTAGAGCACCAGGCCACCTATGCAACACCACCATCCCGAGCCCAACAACCCTCGGGGACCGGACATACAGGCACCCAAAGTTGACAATTTGACCGGGAATAACTCACCCAAAGCGGGGACAAACTCCACGAAACTCAAAATGAAATTAAAGCTCCAGTGCCCCTATCCAACGCCACCATCCCTGAGCCTAAAGTCCCTCGGGGGCCGGAGATACAGGCCTCCAAATTTGAGACTTTGACCGACTATAACTCACCCTAGTCGGGGAAAAACTCCACCAAGCTCGGAGTGAAATTAGAGCTCCAGGCCCCCTATACAACGACACCATCCCCGAGCCCAACAATCTTCGGGGGCCGGAGATACAGGCACCCAAATTTGAAAATTTGACCGACTATAACTCACCCTAGTCGGGGAAAAACTCGACCAAACTTGGGAAGAAATTAAAGCTCCAGTGCCCCTATCCAACGCCACCATCCCTGAGCCTAAAGTCCCTCGGGGACCGGAGATACAGGCCTCCAAATTTGAAAATTTGACCGAATATAACTCACCCTAGTCGGGGAAAAACTCCACCAAACTTGGGAAGAAATTAGAGCACCAGGGTCCCTATCCAATGCCACCATCCCCGAGCCCAACAACCCTCGGGGGCCGGAGATACAGGCACCCAAAGTTGAAAGTTTGACCGGGAATAACTCACTCTAGGCAGGGAAGAACTCCACCAACCTCAGGAAAACATTAGAGCTCCAGGCCCCCTATACAACGCCACTGTCCCCGAGCCTAAAGTCCCTCGGGGGCCAGAGATACAGGCCTCCAAATTTGAAAATTTGACCGACTATAACTCACCCTAGTCGGGGAAAAACTCCACCAAACTTGGGAAGAAATTAGAGCACCAGGGTCCCTATCCAACGCCACCTTCCCCGAGCCCAACAACCCTCGGGGGCCGGAGATACAGGCACCCAAAGTTGAAAGTTTGACCGGGAATAACTCACTCTAGGCAGGGAAGAACTCCACCAAATTCAAGGAAACATTAGAGCTCTAGGCCCCCTATACAACGCCACTGTCCCCGAGCCTAAAGTCCCTCGGGGGCCAGAGATACAGGCCTCCAAATTTGAAATTTTGACCGACTATAACTCACCCTAGTCGGGGAAAAACTACACCAAACTAGGGCTGAGAGTAGAGCACCAGGCCCCCTATGCAACGCCACCATCCCTGAGCCCAACAAATCTCGGGAGCCGGAGATACAGGCACCCAAATTTGAAAGTTTGGCCGACTATAACTCACCCTAGTCGGGGAATAACTCCACCAAGCTCTGAGTGAAATTAGAGCTCCAGGCCCCCTATACAACGACACCATCCAAGAGCCTAAAATCCCTCGGGGGCCGGAGATACAGGCCTCCAAATTTGAGAATTTGACCAACTATAACTCACCCTAGTCGGGGAAAAACTCGACCAAACTTGGGAAGAAATTAAAGCTCCAGTGCCCCTATCCAACACCACCATCCCTGAGCCTAAAGTCCCTCGGGGACCGGAGATACAGGCCTCCAAATTTGAAAATTTGACCGAATATAACTCACCCTAGTCGGGGAAAAACTCCACCAAGCTCGGAGTGAAATTAGAGCTCCAGGCCCCCTATACAACGACACCATCCCCGAGCCCAACAATCTTCGGGGGCCGGAGATACAGGCACCCAAATTTGAAAATTTGACCGACTATAACTCACCCTAGTCAGGGAAAAACTCGACCAAACTTGGGAAGAAATTAAAGCTCCAGTGCCCCTATCCAACGCCACCATCCCTGAGCCTAAAGTCCCTCGGGGACCGGAGATACAGGCCTCCAAATTTGAAAATTTGACCGTATATAACTCACCCTAGTCGGGGAAAAACTCCACCAAACTTGGGAAGAAATTAGAGCACCAGGGTCCCTATCCAACGCCACCATCCCCGAGCCCAACAACCCTCGGGGGCCGGAGATACAGGCACCTAAAGTTGAAAGTTTGACCGGGAAAAACTCACTCTAGGCAGGGAAGAACTCCACCAACCTCAGGGAAACATTAGAGCTCCAGGCCCCCTATACAACGCCACTGTCCCCGAGCCTAAAGTCCCTCTGGGGCCAGAGATACAGGCCTCCAAATTTGAAAATTTGACCGACTATAACTCACCCTAGTCGGGGAAAAACTCCACCAAACTCAGGGTGAAATTAGAGGTCCAGGGCCCCTATCCAACACCACCATCCCCGAGCCCAACAACCCTCGGGGACCAGAGATACAGGCACCCAAATTTGAAAGTTTGACCGGGAATAACTCACTCTAGGCAGGGAAAAACTCCACCAAAATCAGGGAAACATTAGAGCTCTAGGCCCCCTATCCAACGCCACTGTCCCCGAGCCTAAAGTCCCTCGGGGGCCAGAGATACAGGCCTCCAAATTTGAAATTTTGACCAACTATAACTCACCCTAGTCGGGGAAAAACTCCACCAAATTTGGGGTGAAAGTAGAGCACCAGGCCACCTATGCAACACCACCATCCCCGAGCCCAACAACCCTCGGGGACCGGACAAACAGGCACCCAAATTTGACAATTTGACCGGGAATAACTCACCCAAGGCGGGGACAAACTCCACGAAACTCAAAATGAAATTAAAGCTCCAGTGCCCCTATCCAACGCCACCATCCCTGAGCCTAAAATCCCTCGGGGGCCGGAGATACAGGCCTCCAAATTTGAGATTTTGACCGACTATAACTCACCCTAGTCGGGGAAAAACTCCACCAAGCTCGGAGTGAAATTAGAGCTCCAGGCTCCCTATACAACGACACCATCCCCGAGCCCAACAATCTTCGGGGGCCGGAGATACAGGCACCCAAATTTGAAAATTTGACCGACTATAACTCACCCTAGTCGGGGAAAAACTACACCAAACTTGGGAAGAAATTAGAGCACCAGGGTCCCTATCCAACGCCACCATCCCCGAGCCCAACAACCCTCGGGGGCCGGAGATACAGGCACCCAAAATTGAAAGTTTGACCGGGAATAACTCACTCTAGGCAGGGAAGAACTCCACCAACCTCGGGGAAACATTAGAGCTCCAGGCCCCCTATACAACGCCACTGTCCCCGAGCCTAAAGTCCCTCGGGGGCCAGAGATACAGGCCTCCAAATTTGAAAATTTGAAAGACTATAACTCACTCTAGTCGGGGAAAAACTCCACCAAACTTGGGGTGAAAGTAGAGCACCAGACCCCCTATGCAACGCCACCATCCCGGAGCCCAACAACCTTCTGGAGCCGGAGATACAGGCCTCCAAATTTGAAATTTTGACAGACTATAACTCACCCTAGTCAGGGAAAAACTCCACCAAATTCAGGGTGAAATTAGAGGTCCTGGGCCCCTATCCAACACCACCATCCCCGAGCCCAACAACCCTCGGGGACCAGAGAGACAGGCACCCAAATTTGAAAGTTTGACCGGGAATAACTCACTCTAGGCAGGGAAAAACTCCACCAAATTCAGGGAAACATTAGAGCTCTAGGCCCCCTATACAACGCCACTGTCCCCGAGCCTAAAGTCCCTCGGGTTAGGAAATGAAAATCTCCAAAGTTCAGACTAATCCGACCCTGGTTGTGCTCCGGCCTACATTTCTACTGCCCGCTCTAGTGTCTGCCCGAATTCAGCCCCTTATCTCAGCGCCCACCAAAACCCATTCCATTTAGTCTGTGTACTTCGGATATTCCCTCTTTTAGTTTTACTACTTAATTAATTAGGGTTATTTTGTCTAGGGGTAAAAATATTTAGGTGTAAGATGTGAAGGGGAATTTTCTCTAGGGCTATCCTGACCTTAGGTTCAGGTCATGTGTAGATCGAGGTTAGATAGTCACTCATTAGGGTAAAAACCGTCAGGTGTCCACCATCCACAAGGCCACCCAGGGCTAAGTTTTAGGTGTCAGTCAGATGTTATTTCCGAAAAATACATAGTCACTGTTTTAGATTATCTTAAATGATCCTGTGGTTAGGGTTAGGGTTAGGGTTAGGTTAGGGTTAGGGTTAGGGTTAGGGTTAGGGTTAGGGTTAGGGTTAGGGTTAGGTTAGGTTAGGGTTAGGGTTAGGGTTAGGGTTAGGTTAGGGTTAGGGTTAGGGTTAGGGTTAGGTTAGGGTTAGGGTTAGGTTAGGGTTAGGTTAGGTTAGGGTTAGAGTTAGGGTTAGGGTTAGGGTTAGGGTTAGGGTTAGGTTAGGGTTAGGGTTAGGGTTAGGTTAGGTTAGGTTAGGGTTAGTTAGGGTTAGGTTAGGTTAGGGTTAGGGTTAGGGTTAGGGTTAGGGTTAGGGTTAGGGTTAGGGTTAGGGTTAGGGTTAGGGTTAGGTTAGGGTTAGGGTTAGGGTTAGGGTTAGGTTAGGGTTAGGTTAGGGTTAGGGTTAGGTTAGGTTAGGGTTAGGGTTAGGGTTAGGGTTAGGGTTAGGGTTAGGGTTAGGGTTAGGGTTAGGTTAGGGTTAGGGTTAGGGTTAGGGTTAGGGTTAGGGTTAGGTTAGGGTTAGGTTAGGGTTAGGTTAGGGTTAGGTTAGGGTTAGGTTAGGGTTAGGGTTAGGGTTAGGTTAGGGTTAGGGTTAGGGTTAGGGTTAGGTATATAGGGATAAATGCGAAAGTGCACCCCCCTATAGGAGGGGGTGCACTTGGTTTCTATAGGTCGTAGGAAGCTGAAATTCGGTATATATACTATTTGGGGGACCCCCAGTCGAATGCACATAGTTTGGTTGCTCTAGCGCCACCAGGCGCCAATATATTGAAGTGCACCCCCAGTTATATTGTACCTACAGAGCTGAAAATTGGTTTATATACTATTTGGGGGACTCCCAGTCGAATGCACATAGTTTGGTTGCTCTAGCGCCACCAGGCGCCAATATATTGAAGTGCACCCCCCCAGTTATATTGTACCTACAGAGCTGAAAATTGGTTTATATACTATTTGGGGAACCCCCAGTCGAATGCACATAGTTTGTTTGCTCTAGCGCCACCAGGCGCCAATATATTGAAGTGCACCCCCCAGTTATATTGTACCTACAGAGCTGAAAATTGGTATATATACTATATGGGGGGCGCCCAGTCGAATGCACTTGGTTTCGTGTCTCTAGCTAAACCAGGCGCCGAGATATAGTACTGCACCTCTACTTGAGTTTCGCTGTTCCAGCCCTAGGGATGAGTTTCGCTGTTCCAGCCCTAGGGATGAGTTTCGCTGTTCCAGCCCTAGGGTTGAATTTTGCTGTTTTTTTTTTTTTTTTTTTTTTTTTTTCTCCCTATCTTTTTTTTTTTTTTTTTTTTTTTTTTTAGGTGGAGGGGGGAAGGGGGCTGGACTTATATGGGTAGGTGGGACTTAGTGTTTTTGGGTTGGTAGGACTTAGTGTTTTGGGTTGGGTTAGGTGGGTGGGACTTAGTCATATGGGTTGGATTTAGTCGTATGTGGGTGGGTTAGACTTAGTGTTTTTGGGTGGGTGGGACTTAGTCATATGTGAGTGGGTGGGACTTAGTGTTTTTGGTTGGGTGGGATTTAGTGTTTTGGGTTGGGTGGGACTTAGTCATATGTGAGTGGGTGGGACTTAGTGTTTTTGGTTGGGTGGGACTTAGTGTTTTTGGTTGGGTGGGACTTAGTGTTTTGGGTTGGGTTAGGTGGGTGGGACTTAGTCATATGGGTTGGATTTAGTTGTATGTGGGTGGGTTAGACTTAGTGTTTTTGGGTGGGTGGGACTTAGTGTTTTGGGTTGGGTTGGGTGGGACTTAGTCATATGTGAGTGGGTGGGACTTAGTGTTTTTGGGTGGGTGGGACTTAGTGTTTTGGGTTGGGTTGGGTGGGACTTAGTCATATGTGAGTGGGTGGGACTTAGTGTTTTTGGTTGGGTGGGACTTAGTGTCTTGGGTTGGGTTAGGTGGGTGGGACTTAGTCATATGGGTTGGATTTAGTCGTATGTGGGTGGGTTAGACTTAGGGTTAGGGTTTTTGAGTGGTTTGGTTAGGTTTTGTGTGGTTTTGGTAGGGTTTGTGTTATTTTTGAGTGGTTTTGAGTGTTCTTTAGTGGTTTTTGAGTGTTTTTGAGTGGTTTTGAGTGTTCTTGAGTGGTTAATGAGTGTTTTTGAGTAGTTTGGTTAGGTTTTGTGTGGTTTTGGTAGGGTTTGTGTTGGTTTTGAGTGGTTTTGAGTGTTCTTGAGTGGTTTTTGAGTGGTTTAGGTTAGGTTAGGTTAGGGTTAGGGTTAGGGTTAGGGTTAGGGTTAGGGTATATAGGGATAAATGCGAAAGTGCACCCCCCTATAGGAGGGGGTGCACTTGGTTTCTATAGGTCGTAGGAAGCTGAAATTCGGTATATATACTATTTGGGGGACCCCCAGTCGAATGCACATAGTTTGGTTGCTCTAGCGCCACCAGGCGCCAATATATTGAAGTGCACCCCCAGTTATATTGTACCTACAGAGCTGAAAATTGGTTTATATACTATTTGGGGGACTCCCAGTCGAATGCACATAGTTTGGTTGCTCTAGCGCCACCAGGCGCCAATATATTGAAGTGCACCCCCCCAGTTATATTGTACCTACAGAGCTGAAAATTGGTTTATATACTATTTGGGGAACCCCCAGTCGAATGCACATAGTTTGTTTGCTCTAGCGCCACCAGGCGCCAATATATTGAAGTGCACCCCCCAGTTATATTGTACCTACAGAGCTGAAAATTGGTATATATACTATATGGGGGGCGCCCAGTCGAATGCACTTGGTTTCGTGTCTCTAGCTAAACCAGGCGCCGAGATATAGTACTGCACCTCTACTTGAGTTTCGCTGTTCCAGCCCTAGGGATGAGTTTCGCTGTTCCAGCCCTAGGGATGAGTTTCGCTGTTCCAGCCCTAGGGTTGAATTTTGCTGTTTTTTTTTTTTTTTTTTTTTTTTTTTCTCCCTATCTTTTTTTTTTTTTTTTTTTTTTTTTTTAGGTGGAGGGGGGAAGGGGGCTGGACTTATATGGGTAGGTGGGACTTAGTGTTTTTGGGTTGGTAGGACTTAGTGTTTTGGGTTGGGTTAGGTGGGTGGGACTTAGTCATATGGGTTGGATTTAGTCGTATGTGGGTGGGTTAGACTTAGTGTTTTTGGGTGGGTGGGACTTAGTCATATGTGAGTGGGTGGGACTTAGTGTTTTTGGTTGGGTGGGATTTAGTGTTTTGGGTTGGGTGGGACTTAGTCATATGTGAGTGGGTGGGACTTAGTGTTTTTGGTTGGGTGGGACTTAGTGTTTTTGGTTGGGTGGGACTTAGTGTTTTGGGTTGGGTTAGGTGGGTGGGACTTAGTCATATGGGTTGGATTTAGTTGTATGTGGGTGGGTTAGACTTAGTGTTTTTGGGTGGGTGGGACTTAGTGTTTTGGGTTGGGTTGGGGGGGTACTTAGTCATATGTGAGTGGGTGGGACTTAGTGTTTTTGGGTGGGTGGGACTTAGTGTTTTGGGTTGGGTTGGGTGGGACTTAGTCATATGTGAGTGGGTGGGACTTAGTGTTTTTGGTTGGGTGGGACTTAGTGTCTTGGGTTGGGTTAGGTGGGTGGGACTTAGTCATATGGGTTGGATTTAGTCGTATGTGGGTGGGTTAGACTTAGGGTTAGGGTTTTTGAGTGGTTTGGTTAGGTTTTGTGTGGTTTTGGTAGGGTTTGTGTTATTTTTGAGTGGTTTTGAGTGTTCTTTAGTGGTTTTTGAGTGTTTTTGAGTGGTTTTGAGTGTTCTTGAGTGGTTAATGAGTGTTTTTGAGTAGTTTGGTTAGGTTTTGTGTGGTTTTGGTAGGGTTTGTGTTGGTTTTGAGTGGTTTTGAGTGTTCTTGAGTGGTTAGGGTTAGGGTTAGGGTTAGGTTAGGGTTAGGATAGGGTTAGGGTTAGGGTTAGGGTTAGGGTTAGGGTTAGG
>JALXFT010002666.1:7500-36746 GCA_023376895.1 Aspiorhynchus laticeps
AACCCAAAAAAAAAAAAAAATAATAACCTAATAAATTAAAACCCCCTAAATAAAAAAAAAAAAAATTTTAAAAAAACCCAATAATAATAAAAAAACCCCCCCAAAATTTAAAAAAAAAAATAACCCTAATAAAAATTTAAAAAAAATAACCCAAAAAAAAAATAACCCTAATTAAAATAACCCCCCAAAAAAAAATAATTTTAACCAATAATAATAATAATTACCCTAAATTTTAAAAAAAAAAATAAAACCCCCTAAATTAATTAATAATAATAATAATAATTAATAAAAAAAAAAAATTTAATAATAAAAAAATTTTTAAAAAATAATAATAAAAAATAAAAAAAATTAATTTCCCCCTTAAATAATAATTTTAAAATAATAATTTTAATTAAAAATAACCCTAAAAAATAAAAAATAAAATTTTAAATTAAAAAATAAATAATAATAATAATAATAATTTCCTAAAACCCCCCCTTAATAATAAAAAATAAAATAAAAATAAAAAAAAAAATAATAAAATAATTACCCAAAAAAAAAAAACCCCCCCCTAAAAAACCCCCAAAAAAAAATAATAATAATAATAATAATAACCAAAAAAAAAAAAATAATAATAATAATAATAATAATAAATAAAACCTAATAATAAATAATAAAAAATAATAATCCCAAATTTAAAAAAAAAAAAAAAAAAACCCAAAATAATAATAATTCCCAAAAAATAATAAAATAAATAAAAAAAAAATAATAATAATAATAACCCTAAATAATAACCCTAATAATAATAATAAAATAATAATTAATAATAATAATAAAATAATAAAAAAAAAAAATAACCCAATAATAACCCTAACCCCTTAATAAAAAATAACCCTCCTAAAAAATAATAAAAATAATAATAAATAACCCTAAATAATAATAAAACCCAAAAAAAATAAAAATAAAAAAAAAAAATAACCCTAAAAAACCCCCCCCTTAATAATACCAAAAAAAAAAAAAAAAAAAAAAAAAAAAAACCCAAAATAACCCCCCAATAATAAAAAATAATAAAAAACCCCCCAAAAAAATAATACCCAAAAAAAAAAAATAATAACCTAACCTAACCCTAATAATAATAACCCAACCCCCTTAAAAATAATAATAAAATAATAAAAAAAAAACCCCAAAATAAAAAATAAAAAAAATAAATACCCTAAAAAACCCAATAACCCAAAAAATAATAATAACCTAATAACCCAAAAAACCCAATAATAAAAAAAAACCCAATTTAAAAAAACCCTAATAATAACCCCAAAAAAAAAAACCCTAATAATAACCCTTAAATAAAAAAAAAATAAAAAAAACCCCCAATAAAATAAAACCCAAAAACCCTTTTAAAAAACCCAACCCAACCCAATAATAAAAATAACCCAATAATAACCCTAATAACCCCCAATAACCCTAATTTAAAAAAAAAAAAAAACCCAACCCTAAAATAAAATTCCCCAACCCAAACCCCCAAAAAAACCCCCCCCAAAAAAAAAATAAAATCCCCCCCTTAACCCAATAACCCTAACCAAAAACCCCCTACCCAACCCCAACCCTAAATCCCTAAAATTTTTTAAAAAAAACCCTCCCCCCCAACCAACCCCCCTAATAAAACCCCCCAAAAACCCCTAATAACCCAACCCCAAAACCCCCTAATAATAAATAATAACCCTAATAAAAAAATAATAAAACCCCCAAAAAACCAACCCAAACCCCCTTTCCCCCCCTTAACCAATAACCCAACCCCCCTAAAAAACCCCCCCAACCCAACCCTAAAAAAAATCCCTAACCCAACCCTCCCAAAAAATAATAAAACCCAACCCAACCCAAAAAACCCAATAACCCTAACCCTAACCCCAAAAAACAATAACCCCCCAAACCTAACCCTAACCTAACCCAAACCCTAATCCCAAAACCCCCAAAATAAAAAATAAAACTAACCCCCAAACAACCTAAACCCCCCAAACCCCCCCAACCCTAACCCCCAAAAACCCATCCCAAAACCCAAAAACAACCCAAAAAAAACCCCCCAACCCCCCAACCTAAAAACCCACCCAACCTAACCCTAACCCAACCCCCAAAAACCTAACCCCCTAACCCTCCCAAATTTAAAAAATAAAGTTTTAAAAATTAAGTTTAAAAAAAAATTAATTTAAAAAATTTTTTTATAATTTTTAAAAAAAATTAAATTTAAAAAAAAAGTTTTAAAATAAATTTAAAAAAAAATGTTTAAAAAAAATTTTTTAATATTTATTTTTTTAAGTTTTTAAAATTTTATTTTAAAAAAATAAAATTTTTTTAATTTTTTTATAAAAAAAAAAAAAAAGTTAGGGAAAAAAAAAAAAAAAAAAAATTAATATTTGGGGGTTTAAAAAATTTTTTTTAAAAAAAATTAAATAATTTATTTTTAAATTAAAAAAAAAATTAAAATTTTTAAATTTTTTAAAAATAAATTTTAAATAAGGGGTTTTTTTAAAATTTATTTTAATTTTTAATTTTTTTAATTTTATTTTTAAATTTTATATTATTAAATTTTTTATTTTTTTTTTTTGGGTTTTAATTTTATATTATTATTATTATTCCCACCCAAAAACACTAAGTCCCACCCACCAAAAACACTAAGTCTAACCCACCCACATACGACTAATCCAACCCATATGACTAAGTCCCACCCACCTAACCCAACCCAAAACACTAAGTCCTACCAACCCAAAAACACTAAGTCCCACCTACCCATATAAGTCCAGCCCCCTTCCCCCTCCACCTAAAAAAAAAAAAAAAAAAAGATAGGGAGAAAAAAAAAAAAAAAAAACACCGCAAAATTCAACCCTAGGGCTGGAACAGCGAAACTCATCCCTAGGGCTGGAACAGCGAAACTCATCCCTAGGGCTGGAACAGCGAAACTCAAGTAGAGGTGCAGTCCTATATCTCGGCGCCTGGTTTAGCTAGAGACACGAAACCAAGTGCATTCGACTGGGCGCCCCCATATAGTATATATACTAATTTTCAGCTCTGTAGGTACAAAATAACTGGGGGGTGCACTTAAATATATTGGCGCCTGGTGGCGCTAGAGCAAACAAACTATGTGCATTCGACTGGGGGTTCCCCAAATAGTATATAAACCAATTTTCAGCTCTGTAGGTACAATATAACTGGGGGGTGCACTTCAATATATTGGCGCCTGGTGGCGCTAGAGCAACCAAACTATGTGCATTCGACTGGGAGTCCCCAAATAGTATATAAACCAATTTTCAGCGCTGTAGGTACAATACAACTGGGGGTGCAATTCAATATATTGGCGCCTGGTGGCGCTAGAGCAACCAAACTATGTGCATTCGACTGGGGGTCCCCCAAATAGTATATATACCGAATTTCAGCCTCCTACGACCTACAGAAACAAGTGCACCCCACCCTATAGGGGGGTGCACTTTCGCATTTATCCCTATATACCTAACCTAACCCTAACCCTAACCCTAACCCTAACCCTAACCTAACCTAACCCTAACCTAACCCTAACCCTAACCCTAACCACACAAAACCTAACCAAACCACTCAAAATCCCTAACCCTAAGTCTAACCCACCCACATACGACTAAATCCAAATATGACTAAGTCCCACCCACCTAACCCAACCAAGACACTAAGTCCCACCCAACCAAAAACACTAAGTCCCACCCACTCACATATGACTAAGTCCACCCAACCCAACCCAAAACACTAAGTCCCACCCACCAAAAACACTAAGTCTAACCCACCCACATACAACTAAATCCAACCCATATGACTAAGTCCCACCCACCTAACCCAACCCAAAACACTAAGTCCCACCCAACCAAAAACACTAAGTCCCACCCAACAAAAACACTAAGTCCCACCCAACCAAAACACTAAGTCCCACCCACTCACATATGACTAAGTCCCACCCAACCCAAAACACTAAATCCCACCCAACCAAAAACACTAAGTCCCACCCACTCACATATGACTAAGTCCCACCCAACCCAACCCAAAACACTAAGTCCCACCCACCCAAAAACACTAAGTCTAACCCACCCACATACGACTAAATCCAACCCATATGACTAAGTCCCACCCACCTAACCCAACCCAAAACACTAAGTCCTACCAACCCAAAAACACTAAGTCCCACCTACCCATATAAGTCCAGCCCCCTTCCCCCCTCCACCTAAAAAAAAAAAAAAAAAAAAAAAAAAAAAAAGATAGGGAGAAAAAAAAAAAAAAAAAAAAAAAAAAAACACCGCAAAATTCAACCCTAGGGCTGGAACAGCGAAACTCATCCCTAGGGCTGGAACAGCGAAACTCATCCCTAGGGCTGGAACAGCGAAACTCAAGTAGAGGTGCAGTCCTATATCTCGGCGCCTGGTTTAGCTAGAGACACGAAACCAAGTGCATTCGACTGGGCGCCCCCCATATAGTATATATACTAATTTTCAGCTCTGTAGGTACAAAATAACTGGGGGGTGCACTTAAATATATTGGCGCCTGGTGGCGCTAGAGCAAACAAACTATGTGCATTCGACTGGGGGTTCCCCAAATAGTATATAAACCAATTTTCAGCTCTGTAGGTACAATATAACTGGGGGGTGCACTTCAATATATTGGCGCCTGGTGGCGCTAGAGCAACCAAACTATGTGCATTCGACTGGGAGTCCCCCAAATAGTATATAAACCAATTTTCAGCGCTGTAGGTACAATACAACTGGGGGTGCAATTCAATATATTGGCGCCTGGTGGCGCTAGAGCAACCAAACTATGTGCATTCGACTGGGGGTCCCCCAAATAGTATATATACCGAATTTCAGCCTCCTACGACCTACAGAAACCAAGTGCACCCCACCCTATAGGGGGGTGCACTTTCGCCATTTATCCCTATATACCTAACCTAAACCCTAACCCTAACCCTAACCCTAACCCTAACCTAACCTAACCCTAACCTAACCCTAACCCTAACCCTAACCACACAAAACCTAACCAAACCACTCAAAATCCCTAACCCTAAGTCTAACCCACCCACATACGACTAAATCCAACCCATATGACTAAGTCCCACCCACCTAACCCAACCCAAGACACTAAGTCCCACCCAACCAAAAACACTAAGTCCCACCCACTCACATATGACTAAGTCCCACCCAACCCAACCCAAAACACTAAGTCCCACCCACCCAAAAACACTAAGTCTAACCCACCCACATACAACTAAATCCAACCCATATGACTAAGTCCCACCCACCTAACCCAACCCAAAACACTAAGTCCCACCCAACCAAAAACACTAAGTCCCACCCAACCAAAAACACTAAGTCCCACCCAACCAAAAACACTAAGTCCCACCCACTCACATATGACTAAGTCCCACCCAACCCAAAACACTAAATCCCACCCAACCAAAAACACTAAGTCCCACCCACTCACATATGACTAAGTCCCACCCAACCCAACCCAAAACACTAAGTCCCACCCACCCAAAAACACTAAGTCTAACCCACCCACATACGACTAAATCCAACCCATATGACTAAGTCCCACCCACCTAACCCAACCCAAAACACTAAGTCCTACCAACCCAAAAACACTAAGTCCCACCTACCCATATAAGTCCAGCCCCCTTCCCCCCTCCACCTAAAAAAAAAAAAAAAAAAAAAAAAAAAAAAAGATAGGGAGAAAAAAAAAAAAAAAAAAAAAAAAAAAAACACCGCAAAATTCAACCCTAGGGCTGGAACAGCGAAACTCATCCCTAGGGCTGGAACAGCGAAACTCATCCCTAGGGCTGGAACAGCGAAACTCAAGTAGAGGTGCAGTCCTATATCTCGGCGCCTGGTTTAGCTAGAGACACGAAACCAAGTGCATTCGACTGGGCGCCCCCCATATAGTATATATACTAATTTTCAGCTCTGTAGGTACAAAATAACTGGGGGGTGCACTTAAATATATTGGCGCCTGGTGGCGCTAGAGCAAACAAACTATGTGCATTCGACTGGGGGTTCCCCAAATAGTATATAAACCAATTTTCAGCTCTGTAGGTACAATATAACTGGGGGGTGCACTTCAATATATTGGCGCCTGGTGGCGCTAGAGCAACCAAACTATGTGCATTCGACTGGGAGTCCCCCAAATAGTATATAAACCAATTTTCAGCGCTGTAGGTACAATACAACTGGGGGTGCAATTCAATATATTGGCGCCTGGTGGCGCTAGAGCAACCAAACTATGTGCATTCGACTGGGGGTCCCCCAAATAGTATATATACCGAATTTCAGCCTCCTACGACCTACAGAAACCAAGTGCACCCCACCCTATAGGGGGTGCACTTTCGCATTTATCCCTATATACCTAACCCTAACCCTAACCCTAACCCTAACCCTAACCCTAACCCTAACCCTAACCCTAACCCTAACCCTAACCCTAACCTAACCTAACCCTAACCCTAACCCTAACCCTAACCCTAACCTAACCTAACCCTAACCTAACCCTAACCCTAACCCTAACCACACAAAACCTAACCAAACCACTCAAAATCCCTAACCCTAAGTCTAACCCACCCACATACGACTAAATCCAACCCATATGACTAAGTCCCACCCACCTAACCCAACCCAAGACACTAAGTCCCACCCAACCAAAAACACTAAGTCCCACCCACTCACATATGACTAAGTCCCACCCAACCCAACCCAAAACACTAAGTCCCACCCACCCAAAAACACTAAGTCTAACCCACCCACATACAACTAAATCCAACCCATATGACTAAGTCCCACCCACCTAACCCAACCCAAAACACTAAGTCCCACCCAACCAAAAACACTAAGTCCCACCCAACCAAAAACACTAAGTCCCACCCAACCAAAAACACTAAGTCCCACCCACTCACATATGACTAAGTCCCACCCAACCCAAAACACTAAATCCCACCCAACCAAAAACACTAAGTCCCACCCACTCACATATGACTAAGTCCCACCCAACCCAACCCAAAACACTAAGTCCCACCCACCCAAAAACACTAAGTCTAACCCACCCACATACGACTAAATCCAACCCATATGACTAAGTCCCACCCACCTAACCCAACCCAAAACACTAAGTCCTACCAACCCAAAAACACTAAGTCCCACCTACCCATATAAGTCCAGCCCCCTTCCCCCCTCCACCTAAAAAAAAAAAAAAAAAAAAAAAAAAAAAAAAGATAGGGAGAAAAAAAAAAAAAAAAAAAAAAAAAAAACACCGCAAAATTCAACCCTAGGGCTGGAACAGCGAAACTCATCCCTAGGGCTGGAACAGCGAAACTCATCCCTAGGGCTGGAACAGCGAAACTCAAGTAGAGGTGCAGTCCTATATCTCGGCGCCTGGTTTAGCTAGAGACACGAAACCAAGTGCATTCGACTGGGCGCCCCCCATATAGTATATATACTAATTTTCAGCTCTGTAGGTACAAAATAACTGGGGGTGCACTTAAATATATTGGCGCCTGGTGGCGCTAGAGCAAACAAACTATGTGCATTCGACTGGGGGTTCCCCAAATAGTATATAAACCAATTTTCAGCTCTGTAGGTACAATATAACTGGGGGGTGCACTTCAATATATTGGCGCCTGGTGGCGCTAGAGCAACCAAACTATGTGCATTCGACTGGGAGTCCCCCAAATAGTATATAAACCAATTTTCAGCGCTGTAGGTACAATACAACTGGGGGTGCAATTCAATATATTGGCGCCTGGTGGCGCTAGAGCAACCAAACTATGTGCATTCGACTGGGGGTCCCCCAAATAGTATATATACCGAATTTCAGCCTCCTACGACCTACAGAAACCAAGTGCACCCCACCCTATAGGGGGGTGCACTTTCGCATTTATCCCTATATACCTAACCTAACCCTAACCCTAACCCTAACCCTAACCCTAACCTAACCTAACCCTAACCTAACCCTAACCCTAACCCTAACCACACAAAACCTAACCAAACCACTCAAAATCCCTAACCCTAAGTCTAACCCACCCACATACGACTAAATCCAACCCATATGACTAAGTCCCACCCACCTAACCCAACCCAAGACACTAAGTCCCACCCAACCAAAAACACTAAGTCCCACCCACTCACATATGACTAAGTCCCACCCAACCCAACCCAAAACACTAAGTCCCACCCACCCAAAAACACTAAGTCTAACCCACCCACATACAACTAAATCCAACCCATATGACTAAGTCCCACCCACCTAACCCAACCCAAAACACTAAGTCCCACCCAACCAAAAACACTAAGTCCCACCCAACCAAAAACACTAAGTCCCACCCAACCAAAAACACTAAGTCCCACCCACTCACATATGACTAAGTCCCACCCAACCCAAAACACTAAATCCCACCCAACCAAAAACACTAAGTCCCACCCACTCACATATGACTAAGTCCCACCCAACCCAACCCAAAACACTAAGTCCCACCCACCCAAAAACACTAAGTCTAACCCACCCACATACGACTAAATCCAACCCATATGACTAAGTCCCACCCACCTAACCCAACCCAAAACACTAAGTCCTACCAACCCAAAAACACTAAGTCCCACCTACCCATATAAGTCCAGCCCCCTTCCCCCCTCCACCTAAAAAAAAAAAAAAAAAAAAAAAAAAAAAAAGATAGGGAGAAAAAAAAAAAAAAAAAAAAAAAAAAAAACACCGCAAAATTCAACCCTAGGGCTGGAACAGCGAAACTCATCCCTAGGGCTGGAACAGCGAAACTCATCCCTAGGGCTGGAACAGCGAAACTCAAGTAGAGGTGCAGTCCTATATCTCGGCGCCTGGTTTAGCTAGAGACACGAAACCAAGTGCATTCGACTGGGCGCCCCCCATATAGTATATATACTAATTTTCAGCTCTGTAGGTACAAAATAACTGGGGGGTGCACTTAAATATATTGGCGCCTGGTGGCGCTAGAGCAAACAAACTATGTGCATTCGACTGGGGGTTCCCCAAATAGTATATAAACCAATTTTCAGCTCTGTAGGTACAATATAACTGGGGGGTGCACTTCAATATATTGGCGCCTGGTGGCGCTAGAGCAACCAAACTATGTGCATTCGACTGGGAGTCCCCCAAATAGTATATAAACCAATTTTCAGCGCTGTAGGTACAATACAACTGGGGGTGCAATTCAATATATTGGCGCCTGGTGGCGCTAGAGCAACCAAACTATGTGCATTCGACTGGGGGTCCCCCAAATAGTATATATACCGAATTTCAGCCTCCTACGACCTACAGAAACCAAGTGCACCCCACCCTATAGGGGGGTGCACTTTCGCATTTATCCCTATATACCTAACCCTAACCCTAACCCTAACCCTAACCCTAACCCTAACCCTAACCCTAACCCTAACCCTAACCCTAACCCTAACCCTAACCACACAAAACCCTAACCAACACCACTCTAATAATCCCTAATGACCCTAAGTCTAACCCGATCTACACATGGACTGAACTTAAGGTCACATACACCATAAGAACTAAGTCCCACTTCCACCTTACACCTAAATATTTTACCCAAGACAAAATAGTCCCTAACCAACCAAGTGATAAACACTAAAGTGTTTACCCCTAGACAAAATACCACTAATTAATTAGGTGGTTAAAACTAAAAGTCCCACCCATATCCGAACCACACAGATTTACACTGGAATGAGTTTGGGTGGGCACTGAGATAGGCTGAATTCGGGCAGGCACTAGAGCGGGCAGTAAAACACTAAGGCCAGAGCGCAACCAAGGTCGGATTAGTCTGACCTTGGAGATTTTTACTTCCTAACCCATATGACCCTAAGTCCCTACCCTAACCTAACCCTAACCCTAACCTAACACTAAGTCCCTAACCCTAACCTCTGGCTTTGTTGGTACAATGAAGCTGATCATCAACTTTCTCTGTCAACTCAGGCTTGATCCTGAGTTAATGGAGCGCGTGCACATAACTGTGTGACATCAGCGGTGAACAGCCAATCACAAACAGAGCAAGTGTGATTCACTTCTCACGAGAGAGCCAGCGACTCAACACTTGTTAAGAGATTAAAGAATATGAGAATTTAAACGCATTTCCACTGGACAAATACAGGAAATGATCTTGCTCTATCAGTCCAACCAAAAACACTAAGTCCCACCCACTCACATATGACTAAGTCCCACCCAACCCAACCCAAAACACTAAGTCCCACCCACCCAAAAACACTAAGTCTAACCCACCCACATACGACTAAATCCAACCCATATGACTAAGTCCCACCCACCTAACCCAACCCAAAACACTAAGTCCTACCAACCCAAAAACACTAAGTCCCACCTACCCATATAAGTCCAGCCCCCTTCCCCCCTCCACCTAAAAAAAAAAAAAAAAAAAAAAAAAAAAAAGATAGGGAGAAAAAAAAAAAAAAAAAAAAAAAAAAAAACACCGCAAAATTCAACCCTAGGGCTGGAACAGCGAAACTCATCCCTAGGGCTGGAACAGCGAAACTCATCCCTAGGGCTGGAACAGCGAAACTCAAGTAGAGGTGCAGTCCTATATCTCGGCGCCTGGTTTAGCTAGAGACACGAAACCAAGTGCATTCGACTGGGCGCCCCCCATATAGTATATATACTAATTTTCAGCTCTGTAGGTACAAAATAACTGGGGGGTGCACTTAAATATATTGGCGCCTGGTGGCGCTAGAGCAAACAAACTATGTGCATTCGACTGGGGGTTCCCCAAATAGTATATAAACCAATTTTCAGCTCTGTAGGTACAATATAACTGGGGGGTGCACTTCAATATATTGGCGCCTGGTGGCGCTAGAGCAACCAAACTATGTGCATTCGACTGGGAGTCCCCCAAATAGTATATAAACCAATTTTCAGCGCTGTAGGTACAATACAACTGGGGGTGCAATTCAATATATTGGCGCCTGGTGGCGCTAGAGCAACCAAACTATGTGCATTCGACTGGGGGTCCCCCAAATAGTATATATACCGAATTTCAGCCTCCTACGACCTACAGAAACCAAGTGCACCCCACCCTATAGGGGGGTGCACTTTCGCATTTATCCCTATATACCTAACCCTAACCCTAACCCTAACCCTAACCTAACCCTAACCCTAACCCTAACCCTAACCCTAACCCTAACCCTAACCCTAACCCTAACCCTAACCCACACCTGACGGTTTTTACCCTAATGAGTGTGACTATCTAACCCCGATCTACACATGGCCTGAACTTAAGGTCAATACAGCCCTAGAGAAAATTCCCCTTCACACCTTACACCTAAATATGTTTACCCCTAGACAAAATAGCCCTAATCAATTAAGTGATTAAAACTAAAAGTGTTTACCCCTAGACAAAATAACCCTAATTAATTAGGTGGTTAAAACTAAAAGAGCAAATATCCGAACCACACAGATTTAATGGAATGAGTTTGGGTGGGCACTGAGATGAGGGGCTGAATTCGGGCAGGCACTAGAGCGGGCAGTAGAAATGTAGGCCAGAGCGCAACCAAGGTCGGATTAGTCTGACCTTTGGAGATTTTTACTTCCTAACCCTAACCCTAACCCTAACCCTAACCCTAACCCTAACCCTAACCTAACCCTAACCCTAACCCTAACCTCTGGCTTTGTTGGTACAATGAAGCTGATCATCAACTTTCTCTGTCAACTCAGGCTTGATCCTGAGTTAATGGAGCGCGTGCACATAACTGTGTGACATCAGCGGTGAACAGCCAATCACAACACAGAGCAAGTGTGATTCACTTCTCACGAGAGAGCCAGCGAGATTCAAAACACTTTTGTTAAGAGATTAAAGAATATGAGGAATTTAAACGCATTTCCACTGGACAAATAAAGGAAATGATCTTGCTCTATCAGTGCAGTCACAAGTGAAACTTGTGAAGTTAGTTTATATAGTTGATATATAGTGATAGAGACTCAAACATGTAAGGTCACATGTAGCCATTTTTAAAATGTTATCTATTGATTCTACCACTTATATTACATATGATCTGTATATATTAATATTCATTTAAAATCAATGCTTTATAATAATTGTTAAACTAAAAGTGCTTGTGTGTAATGGAGTAATAATAATACAAATCATTATAATTATAAATCATATGTAAATTGTAATTATCATTAAAGCCAGACAATTTTGTTGTATTTCTTTTTTTTAAGGTACTTCATAGTGACCTTTAGTTTGTAAGAAGATAAACTGGGGGAGTGACTTTTTTGTGTCAGTCACTTTGCTCACATCTGATTGGTCCAATTTCAGTTTGAGATCACTAACTCAGAACATAACCTGCCCCGTAGCAGGTTAGCTGTGCAGTGTAAGTTACTATGGCAATGGACACAGCTAAAAGCCAAGCTACTTTCATGGTACCTAAAACCCAGGATTGGTGCAAACTAAACTGAAACTTACTTGGCTAGCCAGCAAATCCGGCTTCATGGTATAGGCCTCTGGCTTTTGCTTTTCAAACCTGCAGTAAAACTCATTCGGGTTTTCAGCCAGTTGTTGATTGGCCTCAGTGCTGGGGGATGGGGTCTTGTAGCTGGTGATGGCTTTCAGGCTTTTTCACACTGATGTAGGATTGTTGCTTGAAAGCTGTTTTTTTTAGCTTTTCAGAGTAGTTTTTCTTTGCCACTCTCATCTCCCTATTCAGTGTGTATTTGGCCTGTTTGTACAAGGCTTTGTCCCCACTCCTGTAGGCATCCTTTTTGGCCTGGCGAAGCGGTTTGGGTTTTGTACTGAACCGAGGTTTGTCATTGTTTAAATAAGTCCTGGTTGGTACACTAGTGTTAATTTACTTAACGAAGACTATGACGAAAAAGTTTGTTGATGAGCTTTTTTCCCATGACTAAGACAAGATGATAATAAGGTTCAATAAACGTATTAAAAAAAAGAAGGAAAAACTTTACTAAAAACTCCTTTTTAAGTTTCGTCAAAAAAAAGGAGACAAAATGTTACTGCAGACTGCTCTACACGCCTCTACTACGCAAGCTTTTTTCATGTGTGCGGTTGCCAGATATAAAGAGTTCAAATCCCCGAATCAGAGCTTCGCTGTTACATGAATACACTTTCTGCCCGGTGTTTTGCTTATTTTAAGGAATCTGGCAACCATGCGCATGCGCTCACTCCTAATTGCGGAAGCAGCGCCGACGATGATATGAAAACACCGACAAACAAGTTGGAGTTTAGCGATCTAAATGAAAGTGTCCCTCAGCCGGTCTGTGTTCTGTCATGAGATCTCGACTATATTGTTTGCGATTGTGATCGCTGAATAGAGAAACATAGGCTATTGCAATTTGAAATTAGTGGAATTACTAGGAATTTCACTGCTATTTTTTTGTTTGTTTTACCAGTTTTCATAATGTAGACAGAGATTTCATAAGTCTTTGGTATTAATTTATATAATAAAAAGCCTATAATAAATCAGTATACTAGATGAGGTAAAATACACCATGTGTATATATCCACATTCTATTGATTTTTGCTTACTGGTGAAAGTGCAATACCTGAAATGCAGAAGTAAATTTCTCAAATGACAACAATCATTATGATTATAATTTTGAGCAAAAACAATTTTTATCAGTTTAACCATTATACAGAATGAAGAAAATGTGACTAAGATTTTATTGACTAAAACCTGACTAAAATGCTCATACATTTCATTGCTAAACTTGACAAAACAGGACAAGGTTGTCTTAATATAACTAAAATGTACATTTGAGTAAGACTAAATTACTAAAACTAAACTGAAACTTACTTGGCTAGCCAGCAAATCCGGCTTCATGGTATAGGCCTCTGGCTTTTGCTTTTCAAACCTGCAGTAAAACTCATTCGGGTTTTCAGCCAGTTGTTGATTGGCCTCAGTGCTGGGGGATGGGGTCTTGTAGCTGGTGATGGCTTTCAGGCTTTTTCACACTGATGTAGGATTGTTGCTTGAAAGCTGTTTTTTTTAGCTTTTCAGAGTAGTTTTTCTTTGCCACTCTCATCTCCCTATTCAGTGTGTATTTGGCCTGTTTGTACAAGGCTTTGTCCCCACTCCTGTAGGCATCCTTTTTGGCCTGGCGAAGCGGTTTGGGTTTTGTACTGAACCGAGGTTTGTCATTGTTTAAATAAGTCCTGGTTGGTACACTAGTGTTAATTTACTTAACGAAGACTATGACGAAAAAGTTTGTTGATGAGCTTTTTTCCCATGACTAAGACAAGATGATAATAAGGTTCAATAAACGTATTAAAAAAAAGAAGGAAAAACTTTACTAAAAACTCCTTTTTAAGTTTCGTCAAAAAAAAGGAGACAAAATGTTACTGCAGACTGCTCTACACGCCTCTACTACGCAAGCTTTTTTCATGTGTGCGGTTGCCAGATATAAAGAGTTCAAATCCCCGAATCAGAGCTTCGCTGTTACATGAATACACTTTCTGCCCGGTGTTTTGCTTATTTTAAGGAATCTGGCAACCATGCGCATGCGCTCACTCCTAATTGCGGAAGCAGCGCCGACGATGATATGAAAACACCGACAAACAAGTTGGAGTTTAGCGATCTAAATGAAAGTGTCCCTCAGCCGGTCTGTGTTCTGTCATGAGATCTCGACTATATTGTTTGCGATTGTGATCGCTGAATAGAGAAACATAGGCTATTGCAATTTGAAATTAGTGGAATTACTAGGAATTTCACTGCTATTTTTTTGTTTGTTTTACCAGTTTTCATAATGTAGACAGAGATTTCATAAGTCTTTGGTATTAATTTATATAATAAAAAGCCTATAATAAATCAGTATACTAGATGAGGTAAAATACACCATGTGTATATATCCACATTCTATTGATTTTTGCTTACTGGTGAAAGTGCAATACCTGAAATGCAGAAGTAAATTTCTCAAATGACAACAATCATTATGATTATAATTTTGAGCAAAAACAATTTTTATCAGTTTAACCATTATACAGAATGACGAAAATGTGACTAAGATTTTATTGACTAAAACCTGACTAAAATGCTCATACATTTCATTGCTAAACTTGACAAAACAGGACAAGGTTGTCTTAATATAACTAAAATGTACATTTGAGTAAGACTAAATTAAAAATGGCTTTCAAAATTAATACTGCTGTACGGTTAATTAATAATAAACTTAGTGCTAAAATGTCAAGTTTTCATTGACTAAAATGTTGACTTTTAGTCGACTAAAACTAAATAGGATAAGGTTGACTAAATATGATAAAAACTAAAAAGGACATTTTACCACAGGACTAAGACTAAAATTGAAATAGCTGACTAAATTAACACTAGTACACACATCCTCACAGAAACTGATGTAGGATGTCACTGTGTCAGTGAGCTCAATGCTCCCTCTAATTTTTTTTCTTGCTGAGCAAAACTTCTCTATTGGGCGGATATTTCGGCAACCTGAGCAAAAACATTCTTTATACTAGACCTGTACAGCGCGCACAAAAAAGTGTGTAACTTAACTTTTAATGTGCTATTTATATTTGATTTGAACCTTGATGTAACTAAATGATGTACATTTTAGGTTATCTGAGAAAACATTTTTACAGTACAATACACTGCCATTCAAAAGTTTGGGATCAGTAATTTTTTTTTAAAGAAGTTTCTTAGGCTCATCAAGGTTATATCTAAAAAATGCTGAATATTATTTCACAAAATAATATTGTGAAATTATTGCAATTTAAAATAGTTTTCTATTTTAATATACTTTAAAATATAATTTATTACTGTGAAGCAAAGCTGAATTTTCAGTGTCACATGATCCTTCAGAAATCATTCTAATATGCTGATTTATAATCAATGTTGGAAAGTTGTGCTGCTTATTTTTTGGGATCTGTGATATTTTTCAGGATTAAGGTGACAACAGTTGGAGCAAAGAAACACAAAATAACAGTCAATCTCCATCGGACTGGGGCTCCATGCAAGATCTCACCTCGTGGAGTTTCAGTGATCATGAGAATGGTGAGGAATCAGCCCAGAACTACACGGGAGGATCTTGTCAATGATCTCAAGGCAGCTGGGACCATAGTCACCAAGAAAACAATTGATAACACTACGCTGTGAAGGACTGAAATCCTGCAGCGCCCGCAAGGTCCCCCTGCTCAAGAAAGCACATGTACAGGCCCGTCTGAAGTTTGCCAATGATTCAGAGGAGAACTGTGGTCAGATGAGACCAAAATCCAGCTCTTTGGCATCAACTCAACTCGCCGTGTTTGGCGGAGGAGGAATGCTGTTTATGACCCCAAGAACACCATCCCCACCGTCAAACATGGAGGTGGAAACATTATGCTTTCGGGGTGTTTTTCTGCTAAGGGGACAGGAAAACTGCACCGCATCAAAGGGACGATGGACGGGGCCATGTAGCGTCAGGGCCAGGGCATTGAAAATGGGTCGTGGATGGGTATTCCAGTAAGTTAATATGGCAGCCTTATGTGATGTATAGACCCATTTTATAAAAGTTTTCACCAATACCAAATCTAGACATAACATCAAACATATAACTCCACTCTACCCTATCGAATGCTTTTTCAGCATCCATCGCTAACAAGACTCCAGGTATAGGGTTATGATCAAGGTGGTATATTATATAAATAATATATATAAATATTATATATATATATATATATATATATATATATATATATATATATATATATATATATGTATATATATATATATGTGTGTATATATATATGTATATATATGTCATTGCTTTTCATGCTTTACATATTACGCTTGGGAAATATCATCAGGAAGCACGGTGTTAGCTTTCACTGTTATGCTGATGATACTCAGCTCTATATTTCTTAGCGGCCTGACGAAACACACCAATTTGCATTAAACATGATTTGTAGTTATCATTTTATGATAATATGTTGAATTTTGTGTGGAAAATCATATTACAATATATCGTATTAACAACTCATGAATTAAATATTTACCACCTTCAATTCTGCATAACTGGATGTTTTTAAATAAACATTGATATAAGTGATGACCCGGATTTAGACCAACCTATTTTGTATTTACAAATTTGCTTTATTTCCATGGCATCAAAATCAGGCACATATAAATGTCAGGAAACACAATTCCTGGCTACATATCAATAATATCCATCCATGGGCCACTGCATATTTGGTAAGTTGTAAGGAACACTATATCGAGTCCAGCAAATTTTAATTTAAAACTAATTACAGCGTTTTCACTGCGTCCCTATTAAATCCATTCATGCATCAGGCTCTTTGCCACTCAGTCCAGCTAAAGGGGCGTGTTCCGGTGGGAAAGTGACATCAATGCATACCCTCTATAGCTAGCCTTTCAGAAATCGCCTATCCTATCTTTAATTGAGAATCTCACCTGAAAATCCCATAACAATAGCAATCTTCATCCATGCAGCAAGTTCCATATATTGTCTTTTTAGAATCTGTGGTTCGTGCCATATAAATCAGGGTATATCCCAACTATCCCAACAGTTTTTCCTTGTCTTGTTATGCTACTCCACGCCAGGAAGCGTGCGTGTGTGTGTGTCTCATGCTACCTCCAGTAGGTGGCAGCACGGGACAGCGAATATAATCACAACAAGCAAAAGTTATGCTTTTGCACTGTGTAAGCATAAACGGCACAGCAATGCAAAAATATTAAAAAAGGGCTATATTCACGATGCACATTTCCTATAAGTTTAGACTTTCAACCTAGGATGTTTCTCAATTCCAGGAACACAAAGAGCAGACTTGAGTTCTCATGAAGTCTGATGGACAGAATGAACTCAGAAGGACATATTTACTAGAACTGAGATGTGCTGCGATCTTCCTGCTGTTCCACTGAAGCACATTTAAAGTGAGACAGCGCCACGCCACCAATGCACAATAAATGAAACAAAGATTACAACCTATTCGATGTGCTCTTTCATTATTTGATATATTTTTAGATTTCCACAAATTAATATTGTTACCATTAAAGATTTATTTTAAATATAATAATCTTCCATTTGTTGTGGGACATAATATTTAGTTTTAAATGAATATTGCTAACCGAAATTAATAAATTAAAGTTTTCCCATCTGCTGTAAAAAGCTGTGTAAAGCTCCTAGTTCACCTCTAATTCTCCGTAGCTCATGTTGTCGGTTTTATTTATTTTTATCGTCTACTATAAAGATATTTTTGCAGTGTTTCATCAGCAGAACAATCCAAAAACAACATATACTTGAAGAGAAAGCCTCGCTTTCATTCCTGATACAAATCAAAGATGGCGCTGCTGGGAGTGAGTTATTATCCCAGAGAATACGTGACGTAAATTACATCAATTTATGACAGAACTTTGACATAAATTTATGACAGAATTCCGGTATCAGCAAAGGCACAGAGAAGAGAGAGAAGAAAGATGAAATCAAATAAATACACTATTATAATCATATATGCTTTTTCGACAATCGTTAGCAAAAGTAGCGTTCAGCATCCCTATTACATTGTAATTGCAAGTTTTTTTTTTTTGGACACTCGCCTAACCCTAACCTACACAAGTAAAGTCCGAGCTGAAATTTGATTTAAATGTCTTAAATTTTAAGGCAGGCCAAAAAACCTGGCCGCTGACTCCAAGGAGACCCAATCAAACCCCAGAAGTGAAAGTGGAAACACGACCGGACCCGACAAACACCACACACCTGCCTTGAGTGGAAACACGGCTGATGAGATGGGCTCCAGATGATTCTGTGCTGAACACATGAAGGGGTGTGTGTGTGTGTGTGTGTGTGTGTGTGTGTGTGTGTGTGTGTATATACCTCTGTGCTTCGGGGGGGCCCATCTGCCCCAACAGCCGAACATCCAAATCCACAGCAAGATCTCGGCTGTACATTTGGAGGACAGGGAGGGAATACTTGTAAAAATATTGGAGCAGCTGTGGCCGTCCTCTGTTGGGCCTCTAGTACAGAGAGAGAAACTCTAGATTAGATCATGAGACAGAGAAAATTAAGCCGGTGGCAGTGTTTGCCCTTCCTTAAGGACCAAAAGATTAACTATGGATTTTTTCAAAATTATCACAATGAAACGGACCGAACTTTGTTTGTTATTTCACACAAATCTCATTCAAGCTTTCTTCTGAAAAATCCAAACACGCACAAATGCGCCACACACAGTTTTCTAGAGAAACTTACAGATGAGAATGGACACTTATTTTCACCTTTTCTAATTTACTGATATTGAATATGCGTTTTTGTACTATGAAATCCCTAAGTAGCCAAGCATTATTTTTTTTTCTTGTTTTCTCGTGATCTCGACATCAAAAACTTGCCGTTTTAAAATGTCAATTTTATTAGACATTGGATCTTCTCTTCAACATGACACATGATGTACAGCAGGGCTTCTCAATACTGTCCCTTGAGATCTGCTGTCTCCAGCCATCCTTGCACTGGCTACACTGATGCTTGCATACAGAACGACCAAAGGCTCAGCACTACTTCCACTCACTATTACGAATCTACATCCCCTCCAGAAGTCTGAGATCTGCTAGTGAGCGACGCCTCGTGGTACCATCACAGAGAGGCTCACAATCACTCTCCAGAACATTCTCATTCACCATTCCGGGATGGTGGAATAATCTTCCCACCCCTATCCGGAATGCTGGATCTCTATCAATCTTCAAGCAACAACTGAAAACTCATCTCTTTCGGCACTACTTGACTTCATCCTAAACTAAAAAAAAAAAAAAGATCTTTCTCTTTATTTATTCCTTCCCTTGCTAGCTTGTACCTATTTGAACAATGACTGAGACTTGGTGTTACGAGCACTTTCTCTGTCTGTTTGCCTCTTCAAGATGAATCGCTTTATGTATTTCCCAATTGTAAGTCGCTTTGGATAAAAGCGTCTGTAAAATGACTAAATGTAAATGCTTGGTTTGAACAGCAGCTATGCTAATTTCTCTCTATTTGCTTTTCTGTTTCTGCCATGGGAGGTAACTAGACCTGAGATACCTGAGAAGAGATTTTCCTTTAAGTTTGATTGCTACATCATTGATGTTTATAGTGTTCACCGTTTGGCTGCATACTTGTCATTAACTAACGGCATGATTTTTGCTGTACATTTCTGCCATATGGACATCAGTGACATAAGCTACTCCTAAATATAATGCAGAAACTTGAATGTTCTGTGAAGCATATATTTCACCGCTTTGTATTGTGAAAAGAGCTATTATACAAACAAACTATCAGGTTCATGTCAGTCCGGTTTCATTACAGCATCGCTTTCAGCCTGAGCTGCAGCTGAACATCACAGGAGCTGAGAGAAACACGGAGCTCAAACGGCCTCTTCTGTCTGAGTGGCGGCTCTTTGATTTCTATGCACTGATTCTCAATTCTACAGCGGTTTCCATCTTTCTAGAGCTTCCTGTTTCTCTCCCTGTTATCAGACTCTCTCTGTGTTTTCAGTGCGTCTCTCACCTGTTCTCTAAAAGCTCCTCGTTGTCTTAGCCCCTGAAGAGCCACACGGGCCGCTACCTCTTTGGCCGCCTTTTTAGTCTTCCCAGACCCCTCTGGGAAGAATTCCTCCCCAAATTTGGCGCACACAGAGAATCTGACAGAGAGAAAGAAAAGGGAGGAGAAAGATGTGAGTCAGACAGGAACAGATCAAGCTTTCACAAACTCCACCCTTTCCACATTCGGCTGACATCACTATTGTCAGTAAAAACTCTTGTTTCACTAACGAGGGAGTCGGGATCTGCCATCAACAATTCAACATCATCAGTCTTATTTTTAAAGAGTGGCTCGTAATGTAAATTCACTGATAATCCTGCATGAATTATTTGTGCGTATGAGAACGACGTGTAACAGCACTTGTGTGCTAAAACCATCTTCATGACCTCATCCATATAGAGAGTTCACATGCATAAAACAGAAAATTACAATTATCTTCCCGTTATTGTTTTTTCTTTGACAGTGCATGAACTTGTTGGACATTAGGATGCTTTAATGGCCAAAAATTTACCAACCAATGGAAACCCTTGCCTATACACTGAAAAAGAGATATATTGAAATTGAGGGGGAAAAGTGCTAAATAAAGGAAGAAACACAAGCCGAAATGAGCATCAGTGTGGTAACAGGACCGAGCCTCAGGATTACCGCCTGGACGACTGGATGATGCGAATGAAAATGTGTCTTTACTGTTAAAAACAGCTCAGTGTGACCTATCTGAAATACTTATTATGAATGTGCATCACACTGGGTATAAAAGCATGCTCGCATATCTACAGTACAGTATGCAGCCTGCCTGTATTTCTTTTCATAAGAATCATTTTCTAAACATTTTGATGAATACTGAGAAACAGCTTAACATATCATGAGAGACTCAGCATTGCTGACATTCATCATTAAAAACCGCTCGACTGAAGGAGCCAGAAGTGCATTCGCCCATTTTGTGAATATGCATGAGGCAACGCTGCATAGAGAGCTCCAGCATTATGCTTTCACTAAGAGCGCACATGGCCAGCCGTTTTAGCTTCATTTGTTACTCGTCCCAGTTGCATTTTTAGTAGTAAGAATTAAAGCTCTACAATTCCATTCTTATTAGCAACAATTACTATTAGAGAGCTCTCTAACTGAATCCTTACTAATAACAATTATAATTGCAAAGCTTTCTAATTCAATTATTACTAGAAACAACTGAGATATGTCTTACTGAATTAGAGAGCTCTGCAATTGCATTCTTACTAGCAACAACTGAATTAGAGAGCTCTTTTACTCAATTGTTACTAGTAAGAACTGAATTAGAGAGCTCTCTAATCGGGTTGATTGTAGTGTTACATCCTATGAGGTGTTATGGATATTCTCTTTGTTTTGCTAGACAGTTGTGTGTTTTGTTGTCTGTGCGCTGCTGATTGTGCACAGCTGCAGCCCATCTGCTGGGTATCAACTAGCCCTTCATTCATTGGCTCCTGCAGGAAGAAGCACAGCATTAAAAGCAGGCAGAGACGTGGAGCTTTTTGTCCCCATGCGGTTGATTTCTCAAGCGGTTACCTCTTTGAGGTTATCTTTGAATGATGTTTGTTGAACTGGTAGGTTTGTTTCTTGCCAAAAATGTGTTTTGGTAGACCTTTTGCTGACAGTTAAGTTTCTTAACATTTTCTGTTATTTGGGAAACCTGTAGGGAGGTGGGTGCCGTTTTCTTTGTCTGTAAAAAGGATTATCTCCTGTTTTTTTTGGGGGGGGGGGTGAGATGGGGAAGTACTTTTTTTTTTTTATGGGTTACTTTAATGTTAATTTAATTAACACTTTTGTTTGATTACTTCAGCTTTGCACTCTCCTGAAGCTTTTTGTTTCATTTTATATCATCCGTTTCAATAAATTGTTTCAGATTGTATTTTGATTGGCAGTGTCTTCTTTTGGAGCTGGAGATGAGAAGTTCCCCATGGTCTCTCTTCTTACCTTTTCTCTTAACCTCTAGACTCTTGCGGTGAAACCATAACACTAGTAAGAACTGAATTTGAGAGCTCTGCAATTAATATTTCTCAGTCACGTGACCGGCTCGAAGACCTGGAGGGCAAAACATCCAGAGCGTGTCAATGTTTCATCCGTTTCCCAGCCGAAAATATTTAGATCACGTCTCAAAATAATAAAACAAAGGTATTTCTGAACAAAATGCAAGTTTTGGCCATTTGCAATCCATATTAAGCACCCGCGGCAATATTTCAATCATAAACAGTGCGACAAAATGTTGTAAAAACACTTAAAGTGCCTTAATATATTTAAAACAATAATTTTAAAAGATTAAATTCAGTAATCACCACATTAATGATGCATAGTTTACACAGGCAAGCAGATGAGGCCGGAATATGAACGCAGTCCTCTTAATGGTTTAGGGTTTTCCTTCTAATGGGTTTCTATGGGAAGCATTTAATGTGAAACTTTGCACAATGTGTTTATATTCTGGCTTCATCTTCTTGCCTGTACAAAATATACATAATAAGGTGTCCACTGAATCTCGCCTTTTAATATCTGTGTTTTACTACATTACTTGATGCAATCTGCGTATAAATAGCTGTCGGTCAGTGTAGCAAAGCTTGGTTTTGTCCTCCAGGTGGAATGGAATAACAGGGCTCTCAAATTAGAATTCTTGTGTAAAGTGTAATTCTACCGCTCCGTAACTAATATAATGGAAGTCAATGGAGACTAGTAAGTCATGCGTTGTCAATAGCTGTAAGAATAGAATTAGGGGCCATCACCTTACTCTGACCACAGCAACACCTACTGGTCGACAGTAACAAACCTTTCAGTCATTTTACTAGTAACTGTATTTTGTGCTTTTCTGCCGTTTCACTTAAAATCATGTTGTCAGTTGCTTGGTCTCAGCCATGGTGGAAGGACTTGTTTTTTTTGTGCTTGGCCCAGATACAGTAATTGTTGCTTGCAGCTATATTGATCATTGGTACTAGAATCGTAGAGCTCTCGAATCTATTTCTTGCTAGGGAGGAAAAATGCACAAAAATGAACAAATTAAGCTGAAACGTCTTGCCATTGTGTGCATTTGGCTGGTACAATTGCAGTTATACTGAGCTCTCCAATTCAGTGAGCTCTGAAAACTGATTCTGAATGAACGTGTGCAATTTCTCCATGTGTTTTTACCAGTAAGTCCTGTTTGCAACATCTAACAAAAACAGGAGAGGGAGAATAAAACACTGCATGAACTTTAAACGTGTAATGGCAAACCAACAGCTCTATTCAGCAATTATTTGCATTGATTCAACTGCTTAAAATGGGCTTCTTCCTTAAAATAAAGTTGCTGTATATGTATTAGAATGCTTTACATTCAGTCTTGGACTTTAAATTTCTATATCACTTTATGTATTTATTTAGGGGTTTGTTCTTTTCAATTTCTCACTGATTTGAATAAATGTAACAATGCTGTAAATTCTGTTCCTATGTCAGGAATGCATGGTGTTTGATAATTTACATTATGTTGTAAGGGAGTTTTCAGTTTCATTTTGTTCCTCGTTTAATTTGTCTTGTGTTATTATTGACCTCTGTGAGCCTCTCGAAACACATGTAACCGCTCATTTGCCTTCTAAACCACATATAGCCTATACATGAGCCAAAGTCTTCACTGCTTTGATTTAATTCGTCCTCGTGAGTCCATCTCTTTACTCCTACGCAACATCAGGACTCTTATTTTGAAAGGGAATCCTGTCACTGTTAGAGGAAGAGCCTGCGTGTGATTTCACAATCAATATCGACTCATATTCTGCTTATGATCTTTTGGAAACCAGACTATCGCACGCACGTGCCTTTTATTGATTTAGGAATTTGGTATTAATGTTGCTGTAATTATAACTGTTGCCAGGCTGATCGTTTCAGGTTATTTTAGCAGAAGCTTTAAGAATTAAGTGGAAATTAGAACCCAGATCAGCATTTTTTGGGGTCTGTCACAACCTTCTATAAGAGATCATCACAAACTATTACAGCACTTTCAGAACCTTATTGTGTCGCTGTTCATTTCCTATGAAATATGTTAAGTATGACAGCATGGTAAATAAAAAAAAAGAATATATAGGCTACATATATAATATGTGGAGAAATGGTAAAACAGGAAAAAGTACGCTTGTAATTTCAAAGTGAAGGCTTATAATAGACCCTACAAGAGTAGCTCAAGTGATTTTTTTATTTCCTTCTGTACACTCAACCAATCAGAATCTTCAAAAGACTGTATGTTACCTAGCAACAGGGTCAACCCCGCCTGATAACAGTCTCTACCTCGCTCAGACATGCTCTCAGATTGCTCCGGAATCACTTTTAAGCTAAATTAGGAGCTCAGAGAGGATTCTTAGAATCTTTAAGAATACAGGTCCAGATCTGATAACAAACATCGATGAAAGCAGTGTGGCCAACTTATGTTCAGGAGAAGCTGCTAAAGGCAGGTCGATGTGATGCTAAAAGATGCTGTGACGTCACTGGATGATGACGTCATTATGTAACCATAACTGCATCATTGCATTGAATACACATCGAAATGACTCAAATCTCAGCAAAGAACATTATTTGAAATATGTTCATTTAGATTTGTTTGTAAAAATAAATATTTAATATATATTATTTGTAAAAGCAATATGAACACATTTTTATTTTTAATACAACAGTGGATTATTTAAATGTTACACATTTTTGAACAATTAAGTTTTGTGTGTTTTCCAAATAACTAGTAAAACTACACATGATTAACAGTTGTAGTTTTAAGCAGTGAACTGGTAGTAAGTTAAATGCTACACTAAGGGAAGTCCCAGCGTATTTCATGTTAACGTGAAGGAATTTTCTGTATTAATTTTTCACCAGCATATTTTAAATGACAATGCATTTAGATAGATATTCATATAAGATCTACAGTGTAACTGATCAACAATTATAGGAACAGCTAAGGTTTCATAAACAATTATTATTTCACAAGTGCAGCTAGATTCACATGTGATGCTGCTACGCAACTATTTCTGAAATGTATTTATCAACCTTTGAAAATAGACTCGAATGTTAAAAAAGGCATGCATTTTGCCAAATGCATTTTAAAAAGAGTTAAATTTGTTGCTAGGTGCTTTTTTGGGGAAAACGTTGCTAGGGTAGTCTGAAAACTGGCTGAATCTATCAACAGAACTGCTGAGTTGGCAAACTGGATGAAAATCTGTTATCACTTACTGCGCATGCGCAAACACTGCGACAGTGAGCTCGTGCTAGCAGAGAAAATCAGCTGTTTCCAGTCACTAAAACGAGGGAAGAGAAGCTGCTTACGGACTTTACTGAAGAGTAATACTTCACTGATGCTTTCTGAGTAACGTGTGCAGTGAACGTGATGCCTAAAGACGATTTAACTTTGTACCTTCACCTGTGTGTGATCGGGGAAACGACTCTTTCCGCTGATTGGTCGACCAAAGCCGTGACGTCATCGGTTCTTCCTCCGCGTCGCTCAGCAGAATAAAAGTCCTCCGCTGCGTCTCTTTTAATGATCTTACTGATGTGTTTATTTCAGAAACATGAGTGAGCTCGTTAGCATTAGTCTACTCTTTAATAAACGCATTTCCACTGAAGAGGAGCAGCAGACAGAACTGTTGTTTTAGCCAATAAACTCTGAGTTTGTCATTAATATTGAGTAATGTGGATTCATTCTACTTCCATTTGATGAATTACAACAAAGTGTGATGGAAACAATACAAATATGAAAAACTACAGGAGATGAGAAGAGTTGGATATGTGACACATGAACAGTTTCTTCCTTTTTCTGATTTGATCCACCGACTGAATAATAAACATGATCTGATCAATACAGCAGGACTAAAGATGTGCTCAACACGAGTGTTACAGCTTCAAGATTGACTTTATTGATGATCAATAGTTTACAGAGAAACTTCAGCTCATCACTAGATGTGTTACCTCGGGCTGTGCGCCGGTCCCTCGATAGTGTCGTTAACAAACGACACCCGGATTCCCTTCTTCTGCCCGAGGGCAAACAGCTCGGACACTGCGCAATCCATTTAGTAATCTTTTTCTCAGACATGTTATTCTTCTGTGTTTCTTCTTCTTTTATGTGTTTCTGGCGGGTGTCAATCTGAGGAAGGTTCTAGACTCACAGCGCCATCTACTGTGCTGGAGTGATTCCTCACTTTTCTTATTTCTGAACTTATAATATGAAAATACACAAACACGGATCCAAAGAACAGAGCATAATTAGCATAAAATCATGAACAGGAGCTGAAATATTCTGATCAATTACAAGTCTTAAACTAAAGAATTCCCACTACATCAGTTTTACTCCGTTACCTTCTGTTGTGATGCAGTGAGATCCAGCAGACAAGTAATGATTATCAGAGATCAATTTTAGAAGGAATAACAGATTTATTAAATATGCTCTCAATGTCAAATGCAGAAATGTTAATTCATGCGTTTATGACCTCAAGGTTAGATTATTATAATGCTTTTTTGGGTGGTTGTTCTGCACGCTTAATAAACAAACTACAGATGGTTCAAAACACAGCAGCTAGAGTTCTTACTAGAACCAGAAGTATGAGCACATTAGCCCGGTTCTGTCAACACTGCACTGGCTCCCTATTCAACATTGTACAGATTTTAAAATCTTGTTAATTACTTATAAAGCCCTGAATGGTTTAGCTCCTCAGTACTTGAGCAAGCTCTTATCACATTATAGTCCTTCACGTCCGCTGCGTTCTCAAAACTCTGGTTATTTGATAATACCTAGAATATCAAAATCAACTGCGGGCGGCAGATCTTTTTCCTATTTAGCTCCCAAACTCTGGAACAATCTACCAAACACTGCTCGGGAGGCAGACACACTCTGTCAGTTTAAATCTAGATTAAAGACCCATCTCTTTAACCTGGCGTACACAACACACTAATACACTTCTATTATTCAAATCCATTAAAGGATTGTTAGGCTGCATTAATTAGATCAACCGGAACCGGGAACACTTCCCATAACACACGATGTACTTGTTACATCGTAAGAAGATTGACATCTACGCTAATATTAGTCTGTTTCTTTCTTATTCCGAGGTCACTGCATTCACCAGATCAGATGGTGGATCAGCACCTAGAGATGACCTCTACAGCCCTGAACGTCAGCGGAGACCAGGACACCTAGATGAGCCCCAGAGACAGACCCCCAGTGAAGACCCCGTCACCTAGACAGCCATCAGGACAAGACAAGAAAGATTTTTATATCAACTTTTATTGTTGTGATTATTATTTTTTTTATGACTATTTTACTTCCTTTTATGTAAATCACTTTGCAGCACTTTGTATGAAATGTGCTATATCCTCCTGAGACCCCCCCCCCCCCCAAAAAAAAGCTTTGTGAATTTAGTATTTTTTCATGTCATTACATTGTTTAGAGCATAAGAAAAAAATGGAAAAAGGACATTTTTGAAAAATTATATTTTATTCTATGTCCTCTGTAGAGGACACTATGACTCAAATAGATAAAATAAAAATAAAATAGACATAAAAAAGACAAAAACAATGGGACTTTTTTTAAATCACCAATCAATTTTTAGGTTTCAGGATTTTTTATTTTAAACTTTGTTTAAGGATGATTACTATGTTTTAAAATATATAACAAAATAATTTGATATACCATTTTGTTTTATGCAATGCGTGTAAAATTGTCCATAAACTGGTTTCCCCATTAAACACACTGTATTTATACACTGTATCTAATTTGCATATTAATGTGTTGCTGTTGGGACAGCATGTTGAAAAAAGAATTGTCATAATGGGAGTAATAACTGGCCAGATTTTCATAATAATATCTAATATTTCATAAAATTGATATACAATTTATTTTCCTATTCAATTATGGCTCCCAAAATGCGTAGTAAACATGCTTTTAGTCGCGGTGTCCTGGACATGTATGAAATTATCAGAATCAGAATCAGAATGAGCTTTATTGGCCAGGTATGTTTACACATACGAGGAATTTGTTATAGTGACAAAGCTCCACAGTGCAACAGAATGACAGCAACGGGACAGGACACAGACAACAAAAGAACACTATACAAATATACAAATATACAAATAGGCAATGTAAAAAAAAAAAAAAAAAAAAAACACACTATGCAATACAGACAATCATGTGTGTACAGGACTGACGTGCAAATTTGAAATGGAAAAAATTTAAATATAAACTATTATATATGTATGTGCGGTGAATAAATAGTTGTAAAATAGTGCTGTGTGTTCCACGTTAATGTCAGGTGTTCATGAGATTAATTGCTTGGGGGAAGAAACTGTTCCTGTGTCTGGTCGTTCTGGTGCTCAGAGCTCTGTAGCGTCGACCAGACGGCAGCAGTTCAAAGAGGGAGTGTGCTGGATGTGAGGGGTCCAGAGTGATTTTGCCAGCCCTTTTGCTCACTCTGGATAAGTACAGTTCTTGGAGAGTAGGGAGGGTTGTACCAACGATTCGCTCAGCAGTCCGGACTACCCTCCGTAGTCTTCTGAGGTCAGATTGGGTAGCTGAGCTGAACCAGACAGTTATTGATGTGCAGAGGACGGATTCAATGATGGCAGAGTAGAACTGTTTCAGCAGCTCCTGTGGTAGGTTGAACTTCCTCAGCTGGCGAAGGAAGTACAACCTCTGCTGTGCCTTTCTCACAATGGAGTCTATGTGATTGTCCCACTTCAGGTCCTGGGAGATGGTGGTGCCCAGG
>JALXFT010002667.1:0-35554 GCA_023376895.1 Aspiorhynchus laticeps
TTCTGAAAAGCTTCTTTCTCAGTGAGAGAAAGTTGGTTTATGCAATTTTAGGAGTAAAACTCAAGTACATAAAAGATGTTTCTTTCTCGTGAAATTAAATTTTATTTGCAATGCAGAAGACAGATTTTCATGTTTTAGATCTTTTTTGCAGAGTTTGTCATGTTAGAGCTTCAATGCACAAAATCACTAGTTTAGAGCTTCTAAGAACACTAATGCTCTGTTTAGTGCAACTAAGCAAAAGAAGAGAAAGCAAGGACACAGATGCTGAAAAGCTTCTTTCTCAGTGAGAGAAAGTTGGTTTATGCAATTTTAGGAGTAAAACTCAAGTACATAAAATATGTTTCTTTCTCATGAAATTAAATGTTATTTGCAATGCAGAAGACAGATTTTCATGTTTTAGAGCTTTTTTGCAGAGCAAGTCATGTTAGAGCTTCAATGCACAAAATCACTAGTTTAGAGCTTCTAAGAACACTACTGCTCTGTTTAGTGCAACTAAGCAAAAGAAGAGAAAGCAAGGCCACAGATGCTGAAAAGCTTATTTCTCAGTGAGATAGTTGGTTTATGCAATTTTAAGAGTAAAACTCAAATTCATGAAAGATGTTTCTTGCTCATGAAATGAAATGTTATTTGCTATGCAGAAGACATCTTTTCTTGTTTTAGAGCATTTTTGCAGAGTTTGTCATGATAGAGCTTCAATGCACAAAATCACTAGTTTAGAGCTTCTAAGAACACTAATGCTCCGTTTAGTGCAATTAAGCAAAAGAAGAGAAAGCAAGGACACAGATGCTGAAAAGCTTCTCTCTCAATGAGAGAAAGTTAGTTTATGCAATTATGAGAGTAAAACTCAAGTACATGAAAGATGTTTCTTTCTCATGAAATTAAATGTTATTTGCAATGCAGAAAACAGATTTTCATTTTTTAGAGCTTTTCATTTTAAGATGTTTCTTTCTCATGAAATTAAATGTTATTTGCAATGCAGAAAACAGATTTTCATTTTTTAGAGCTTTTTTGCAGAGCAAGTCATGTTAGAGCTTCAATGCACAAAATCACTAGTTTAGAGCTTCTAAGAACACTAATGCTCTGTTTAGTGCAACTAAGCAAAAGAAGAGAAAGCAAGGACACAGATGCTGAAAAGCTTCTCTCTCAGTGAGAGAAAGTTGGTTTATGCAATTTTAGGAGTAAAACTCAAGTACATGAAAGATGTTTATTTCTCATGAAATTAAATGTTATTTGCAATGCAGAAGACATATTTTCATGTTTTAGAGCTTTTGTTGCACATCACTAGTTTAGAGTTTAGAGCTTTCTGAAAAGCTTCTTTCTCAGTGAGAGAAAGTTGGTTTATCTAATTTTAGGAGTAAAACTCAAGTACATAAAAGATGTTTCTTTCTCGTGAAATTAAATTTTATTTGCAATGCAGAAGACAGATTTTCATGTTTTAGAGCTTTTTTTGCAGAGCAAGTCATGTTAGAGCTTCAATGCACAAAATCACTAGTTTAGAGCTTCTAAGAACACTAATGCTCTGTTTAGTGCAACTAAGCAAAAGAAGAGAAAGCAAGGACACAGATGCTGAAAAGCTTCTTTCTCAGTGAGAGAAAGTTGGTTTAATGCAAATTTTAGGAGTAAAACTCAAGTATGTGAAAGATGTTTATTTCTCATGAAATGAAATGTTATTTGCAATGCAGAAACAGATTTTCATGTTTAGAGCTTTTTTGCAGAGTTTGTCATGTTAGAGCTTCAATGCACAAAATCACTAGTTTTAGAGCTTCTAAGAACACTAATGCTCTGTTTAGTGCAACTAAGCAAAAGAAGAGAAAGCAAGGCCACAGATGCTGAAAAGCTTCTCTCTCAGTGAGAGAAAGTTGGTTTATGCAATTTTAGGAGTAAAACTCAAATACATGAAAGATGTTTTTTTCTCATGAAATGAAATGTTATTTGCAATGCAGAAGACAGATTTTCATGTTTTTAGAGCTTTTTTCAGAGTTTGTCAATGGTAGAGCTTCAATGCACAAAACACTAGTTTTTAGATCATCCTAAGAACAAAAAAACCACTGCTCTGTTTAGTGCAACTAAGCAAAAGAAGAGACAGCAAGGCCACAGATGCTGAAAAGCTTCTTTCTCAGTGAGAGAAATTGGTTTATGCAATTTTAGGAGTAAAAATTCAAATACATGAAAGATGTTTCTTTCTCATGAAATGAAATGTTATTTGCTATGCAGAAGGCAGCTTTTCATTTGTTTAGAGCGTTTTTAGAGTTTGTCATGTTAGAGCTTCAATGCACAAAATCACTAGTTTAGAGCTTCTAAGAACACTAATGCACTGTTTAGTGCAACTAACAAAAGAAGAGAAAGCAAGGACACAGATCCTGAAAAGCGTCTTTCTCAGTGAGAAAAGTTGGTTTATGCAATTTTAGGAGTAAAACTCAAGTAACAATGAAAGATGTTTCTTTTCTCATGAAATGAAATGTTATTTGCTATGCAGAAGAAAGCTTTTTCTTGTTTTAGAGCTTTTTGTAGAGTTTGTCATGTTAGAGCTTCAATGCACAAAATCACTAGTTTAGAGCTTCTAAGAACACAATGCTCTGTTTAGTGCAACTAAGCAAAAGAAGAGAAAGCAAGGCCACAGATGCTGAAAAGCTTCTCTTCTCAGTGAGAGAAAGTTGGTTTATGCAATTTAGGAGTAAAACTCAAGTACATGAAAGATGTTTTATTTCTCATGAAATGAAATATTTGCTAATGCAGAAGACAGCTTTTATTGTTTTAGAGCTTTTTTGCAGAGCAAATCATGTTAGAGCTTCAATGCACAAAATCACTAGTTTAGAGCTTCTAGGAACACTAATGCTCTATTTAGTGCAACTAAGCAAAAGAAGAGAAAGCAAGGACACAGATGCTGAAAAGCTTCTATCTCAGTGAGAGAAAGTTGGTTTATATGCAATTTTAGGAGTAAAACTCAAGTACATGAAAGATGTTTCTTTCTCATGAAATTAAATGTTATTTGCAATGCGGAAAACATATTTTCATGTTTTAGGACCTTTTTTGCAGAGTTGTCATGTTACAGCTTCAATACAAAAAAACATATTTTCATGTTTTATAGACCTTTTTTGCAGAGGTTGTGTTAGAGCTTCAATGCACAAAATCACTAGTTTAGAGCTTCTAAGAACACTAATGCTCTGTTTAGTGCAACTAAGCAAAAGAAGAGAAAGCAAGGCCACAGATGCTGAAAAGCTTCTCTCTCAGTGAGAGAAAGTTGGTTTATTATTGCAATTATGAAGTAAAACTCAAGTATGTGAAAGATGTTTCTTTCTCATGAAATGAAATGTTATTTGCAATGCAGAAGACATATTTTCATGTTTTAGAGCTTTTGTTGCACATCACAGTTTAGAGTTTAGAGCTTTCTGAAAAGCTTCTTCTCTCAGTGAGAGAAAGTTGGTTTATGCAATTTTAGGAGTAAAACCTCAAGTACATAAAAGATGTTTTCTTCTCGTGAAATTAAATTTTATTTGCAATGCAGAAGACAGATTTTCATGTTTTAGATCTTTTTGCAGAGTTTTGTCCATTTAGAGCTTCAATGCACAAAATCACTAGTTTTAAGCTTCTAAGAACACTAATGCTCTGTTTAGAGGTGCAACTAAGCAAAAGAAGAGAAAGCAAGGACACAGATCCTGCAAAAGCTTCTTTCTCAGTGAGAGAAAGTTGGTTTATGCAAATTTAGGAGTAAAAACTCAGTCCATAAAAATAGTTTCTTTCTCATGAAATTAAATGTTATTTGCAATGCAGAAAACAGATTTTCATGTTTTAGAGCTTTTTTTGCAGGCAAGTCATGTTTAGAGCTTCAATGCACAAAATCACTAGTTTAGAGCTTCTAAGAACACACTAATGCTCTTTTAGTGCAACTAAGCAAAAGAAGAGAAAGCAAGGCCACAGATGCTGAAAAGCTTCCTCTCAGTGAGAGAAAGTTGGTTTTTATGCAATTATAGAGTAAAAACTCAAGTAATGTGAAAAGATGTTTTATTTTTTCATGAAATGAAATGTTATTTGCAATGCAGAAGACATATTTTCATGTTTTAGATATTTTGTTGCACATCACTAGTTTTTAGAGTTTAGAGCTTTCTGAAAAGCTTCTTTCTCAGTGAGCGAAAGTTGGTTTATGCAATTTTAGGAGTAAAACTCAAGTACATGAAAGATGTTTTCTTTCTCATGAAATTAAATGTTATTTGCAATGCAGAAAAAACAAATTTTCATGTTTTAGACCTTTTTTGCAGAGTTGTCATGTTACAGCTTCAATACAAAACATATTTTCATGTTTTTAGACCTTTTTTGCAGAGTTGTGTTAGAGCTTCAATGCACAAAATCACTATTTAGAGCTTCTAAGAACACTAAATCTCTGTTTAGTGCAACTAAGCAAAAGAAGAGAAAGCAAGGACACAGATCTGAAAAGCTTCTTTCTCAGTGAGAGAAAGTTGGTTTATGCAATTTTAGGAGTAAAACTCAAGTACATGAAAGATGTTTCTTTCTCATGAAATTAAATGTATATTTGCAATGCAAAAACATATTTTCATGTTTTAGACCTTTTTTGCAGAGGTTGTTGTTAGAGCTTCAATGCACAAAATCACTAGTTTAGAGAGCTTCTAAGAACACTAATGCTCTGTTTAGTGCAACTAAGCAAAAGAAGAGAAAGCAAGGCCACAGATGCTGAAAAGCTTCTCTCTCAGTGAGAGAAATTTGGTTTATGCAATTATGAGAGTAAAACTCAAGTACGTGAAAGATGTTTCTTTCTCATGAAATGAAATGTTATTTGCAATGCAGAAGACATATTTTCATGTTTTAGAGCTTTGTTGCACATCACTAGTTTAAGTTTAGAGCTTTCTGAAAAGCTTCTTTCTCAGTGAGAGAAAGTTGGTTTATGCAATTTTTAGGAGTAAAACTCAAGTACATAAAAAATGTTCTTTCCTCGTGAAATTAAATTTTATTTGCAATGCAGAAGACAGATTTTCATGTTTTAGAGCTTTTTTTGCAGAGTTTGTCATGTTAGAGCTCAATGCACAAAAATCACTAGTTTAGAGCTTCTAAGAACACATGCTCTGTTTAGTGCAACAAAGCAAAAGACGAGAAAGCAAGGCCACAGATGCTGAAAAGCTTCTCTCTCAGTGAGAGAAAGTTGGTTTATATATGCAATTTTAGGAGTAAACTCAAAGTACATGAAAGATGTTTATTTTCTCATGAAATGAAATGATATTTGCTATGCAGAAGACAGCTTTTATTGTTTTAGAGCTTTTTTGCTGAGCAAATCATGTTAGAGATTCAATGCACAAAATCACTAGTTTAGAGCTTCTAAGAACACTAATGCTCTGTATAGTGCAACTAAGCAAAAGAAGAGAAAGCAAGGCCACAGATGCTGAAAAGCTTCTCTCTCAGTGAGAGAAAGGGGTTTATGCAATTTTAGGAGTAAAACTCAAGTACATGAAAGATGTTTTATTTCTCAAAAATGAAATGTTTATTTGCAATGCAGAAACAGATTTTCATGTTTTAGAGCTTTTTTTGTGCAGAGCTTGTCATGTTAGAAGCTTCAATGCACAAAATCACTAGTTTAGAGCTTCTAAGAACACCAATGCTCTGTTTAGTGCAACTAAGCAAAAGAAAGAAAGCAAGGACACAGATGCTGAAAAGCTTCTTCTCAGTGAGAGAAAAGTTGGTTTATATCAATTTTTAGAGTAAAACTCAAGTACATGAAAGATGTTTCTTTCTCATGAAATTAAATGTTATTTTGCAATGCGAAAACATATTTTCATGTTTAAGACCTTTTTTGCAGAGGTTGTCATGTTACAGCTTCAATACAAAAAAACATATTTTCATGTTTTAGACCTTTTTTGCAGAGGTTGTGTTAGAGCTTCAATGCACAAAATCACTAGTTTAGAGCTTCTAAGAACACTAATGCTCTGTTTAGTGCAACTAAGCAAAAGAAAGAAAGCAAGGCCACAGATGCTGAAAAGCTTCTCTCTCAGTGAAGAAAGTTGGTTTATGCAATTATGAGAGTAAAACTCAAGTATGTGAAAGATGTTTCTTTCTCATGAAATGAAATGTTATTTGCAATGCAGAAGACATATTTTCATGTTTTAGAGCTTTTGTTGCACATCACTAGTTTAGAGTTTAGAGCTTTCTGAAAAGCTTCTTTCTCAGTGAGAGAAAGTTGGTTTATGCAATTTTAGGAGTAAAACTCAAGTACATAAAAGATGTTTCTTTCTCGTGAAATTAAATTTTTATTTGCAATGCAGAAGACAGATTTCATGTTTTTAAGCTTTTTTGCAGAGTTTGTCATGTTAGAGCTTCAATGCACAAAATCACTAGTTTAGAGCTTCTAAGAACACTAATGCTCTGTTTAGTGCAACTAAGCAAAAGAAGAGAAAGCAAGGACACAGATGCTGAAAAGCTTCTTTCTCAGTGAGAGAAAGTTGGTTTATGCAATTTTAGGAGTAAAACTCAAGTACATAAAATATGTTTCTTTCTCATGAAATTAAATGTTATTTGCAATGCAGAAACAGATTTTCATGTTTTAGAGCTTTTTTGCAGAGCAAGTCATGTTAGAGCTTCAATGCACAAAATCACTAGTTTAGAGCTTCTAAGAACACTAATGCTCTGTTTATTGCAACTAAGCAAAAGAAGAGAAAGCAAGGCCACAGATGCTGAAAAGCTTCTCTCTCAGTGAGAGAAAGTTGGTTTATGCAATTTTGAGAGTAAAACTCAAGTATGTGAAAGATGTTTTTTTTCATGAAATTAAATGTTATTTGCAATGCAGAAGACATATTTTCATTTTTTAGATTTTTGTTGCACATCACTAGTTTAGAGATTAGAGCTTTCTGCAAAGCTTCTTTCTCAGTGAGAGAAAGTTGGTTTATGCAATTTTAGAAGTAAAACTCAATACATGAAAGATGTTATTTCTCATTAAATTAAATGTTATTTGCAATGCAGAAAACATATTTTTCATGTTTTAGACCTTTTTTGCAGAGGTTGTCATGTTACCAGCTTCAATACAAAAAAGACAATATTTCATGTTTATGTTTTTAGACCTTTTTTGCAGAGTTTGTGTTAGAGCTTCAATGCACAAAATCACTAGTTTAGAGCTTCTAAGAACACTAATGCTCTGTTTAGTGCAACTAAGCAAAAGAAGAGAAAGCAAGGACACAGATGCTGAAAAGCTTATCTCTCAGTGAGAGAAAGTTGGTTTATGCAATTTTAGGAGTAAAACTCAAGTACATGAAAGATGTTTCTTTCTCATGAAATTAAATGTTATTTGCAATGCGAAAACATATTTTCATGTTTTAGACCTTTTTTTCAGAGGTTGTCATGTTACAGCTTCAATACAAAAAACATATTTTCATGTTTTAGACCTTTTTTGCAGAGGTTGTGTTAGAGCTTCAATGCACAAAATCACTAGTTTAGAGCTTCTAAGAACACTAAATGCTCTGTTTAGTGCAACTAAGCAAAAGAAGAGAAAGCAAGGCCACAGATGCTGAAAAGCTTCTCTCCAGTGAGAGAAATTGGTTTATGCAATTATGAGAGTAAAACTCAAGTACGTGAAAGATGTTTCTTTCTCATGAAATGAAATGTTATTTGCAATGCAGAAGACATATTTTCATGTTTTAGATATTTGTTGCACATCACTAGTTTTTAGAGTTTAGAGCTTTCTGAAAAGCTTCTTTTCTCAGTGAGAGAAAGTTTGGTTTATGCAATTTTAGAGTAAAAACTCAAGTACATGAAAGAATTTTATTTCTCATGAAATTAAAATGTTATTTGCAATGCAAAAAACATATTTTCATGTTTTAGACCTTTTTTGCAGAGTTGTCATGTTTACAGCTACAATACAAAAGACATATTTTCATGTTTTTAGACCTTTTTTTGCAGAGGTTGTGTTAGAGCTTCAATGCACAAAATCACTAGTTTAGAGCTTCTAAGAACACTAATCTCTGTTTAGTGCAACTAAGCAAAAGAAAGAAAGCAAGGACACAGATGCTGAAAAGCTTCTTTCTCAGTGAGAGAAAGTTGGGTTTATGCAATTTTAGGAGTAAAACTCAAGTACATGAAAGATGTTTCTTTCTCATGAAATTAAATGTTATTTGCAATGCAGAAAACATATTTTCATGTTTTAGACCTTTTTTTGCAGAGGTTGTCATGTTACAGCTTCAATACAAAAACATATTTTCATGTTTTAGACCTTTTTTGCAGAGGTTGTGTTAGAGCTTCAATGCACAAAATCACTAGTTTAGAGCTTCTAAGACACTAATGCTCTGTTTAGTGCAACTAAGCAAAAGAAGAGAAAGCAAGGCCACAGATGCTGAAAAGCTTCTCTCTCAGTGAGAGAAAGTTGGTTTATGCAATTAATGAGAGTAAAACTCAAGTATGTGAAAGATGTTTTCTTTCTCATGAAATAAATGTTATTTGCAATGCAGAAGACATATTTTCATGTTTTAGAGCTTTTGTTGCACATCACTAGTTTAGAGTTTAGAGCTTTCTGAAAAGCTTCTTTCTCAGTGAGAGAAAGTTGGTTTATGCAATTTTAGGAGTAAAACTCAAGTACATAAAAGATGTTTCTTTCTCGTGAAATTAAATTTTATTTGCAATGCAGAAGACAGATTTTCATGTTTTAGATCTTTTTTGCAGAGTTTGTCATGTTAGAGCTTCAATGCACAAAATCACTAGTTTAGAGCTTCTAAGAACACTAATGCTCTGTTTAGTGCAACTAAGCAAAAGAAGAGAAAGCAAGGACACAGATGCTGAAAAGCTTCTTTCTCAGTGAGAGAAAGTTGGTTTATATGCAATTTTAGGAGTAAAACTCAAGTACATAAAAGATGTTTCTTTCTCATGAAATTAAATGTTATTTGCAATGCAGAAGACAGATTTTCATGTTTTAGAGCTTTTTTGCAGAGCAAGTCATGTTAGAGCTTCAATGCACAAAATCACTAGTTTAGAGCTTCTAAGAACACTAATGCTCTGTTTAGTGCAACTAAGCAAAAGAAGAGAAAGCAAGGCCACAGATGCTGAAAAGCTTCTCTCTCAGTGAGAGAAAGTTGGTTATGCAATTTAGAGAGTAAAACTCAAGTATGTGAAAGATGTTTATTTTTCATGAAATTAAATGTTATTTGCAATGCAGAAGACATATTTTCATGTTTTAGATATTTTGTTGCACATCACTTAGTTTTAGAGTTTAGAGCTTTCTGAAAAGCTTCTTTCCTCAGTGAGAGAAAGTTGTTTTATTGCAATTTTAGGATAAAACTCAAGTACATGAAAGATTTAATTTCTCATGAAATTAAATGTTATTTGCAATGCAGAAAACATAATTTTCATGTTTTAAGACCTTTTTTGCAGAGGTTGTCAATGTTACAGCTTCAATACAAAAGACATATTTTCATGTTTTAGACCTTTTTTGCAGAGGTTGTGTTAGAGCTTCAATGCACAAAATCACTAGTTTAGAGCTTCTAGAACACTAATGCTCTGTTTAGTGCAACTAAGCAAAAGAAGAGAAAGCAAGGACACAGATGCTGAAAAGCTTCTTTCTCAGTGAGAGAAAGTTGGTTTATGCAATTTAGGAGTAAAACTCAAGTACATGAAAGATGTTTCTTTCTCATGAAATTAAATGTTATTTGCAATGCAGAAAACATATTTTCATGTTTTAGACCTTTTTGCAGAGGTTGTCATGTTACAGCTTCAATACAAAAAACATATTTTCATGTTTTAGACCTTTTTTGCAGAGGTGGTGTTAGAGCTTCATGCACAAAATCACTAGTTTAGAGCTTCTAAGAACACTAATCTCTGTTTAGTGCAACTAAGCAAAAGAAGAGAAAGCAAGGCCACAGATGCTGAAAAGCTTCTCTCTCAGTGAGAGAAATTTGTTTATGCAATTATGAGAGTAAAACTCAAGTACGTGAAAGATGTTTCTTTCTCATGAAATGAAATGTTATTTGCAATGCAGAAGACATATTTTCATGTTTTAGAGCTTTTGTTGCACATCACTAGTTTTAAGTTTAGAGCTTTCTGAAAAGCTTCTTTCTCAGTGAGAGAAAGTTGGTTTATGCAATTTTAGGAGTAAAACTCAAGTACATGAAAGATGTTTATTTTCTCATGAAATTAAATGTTATTTGCAATGCAGAAAACAGATTTTCATGTTTTTAGACCTTTTTTGCAGAGGTTTGTCATGTTACAGCTTCAATGCACAAAATCACTAGTTTAGAGCTTCTAAGAACACTAATGCTCTGTTTAGTGCAACTAAGCAAAAGAAGAGAAAGCAAGGACACAGATGCTGAAAAGCTTCTTTCTCAGTGAGAGAAAGTTGGTTTATGCAATTTTAGGAGTAAAACTCAAGTATCTAAAATATGTTTCTTTCTCATTAAATGAAATGTTATTTGCAATGCAGAAGACAGATTTTCATGTTTTAGAGCTTTTTTTGAAGAGCAAGTCATGTTAGAGCTTCAATGCACAAAATCACTAGTTTAGAGCTTCTAAGAACACTAATGCTCTGTTTAGTGCAACTAAGCAAAAGAAGAGAAAGCAAGGCCACAGATGCTGAAAAGCTTCTCTCTCAGTGAGAGAAAGTTGGTTTATGCAATTATGAGAGTAAAACTCAAGTATGTGAAAGATGTTTATTTTTCATGAAATTAAATGTTATTTGCAATGCAGAAGACATATTTTCATGTTTTAGATATTTTGTTGCACATCACTAGTTTTAGAGTTTAGAGCTTTCTGAAAAGCTTCTTTCTCAGTGAGAGAAAGTTGGTTTATGCAATTTTAGGAGTAAAACTCAAGTACATGAAAGATGTTTATTTCTCATGAAATTAAATGTTATTTGCAATGCAGAAAACATATTTTCATGTTTTAGACCTTTTTTGCAGAGGTTGTCATGTTACAGCTTCAATACAAAAGACATATTTTCATGTTTTAGACCTTTTTTGCAGAGGTTGTGTTAGAGCTTCAATGCACAAAATCACTAGTTTAGAGCTTCTAAGAACACTAATGCTCTGTTTAGTGCAACTAAGCAAAAGAAGAGAAAGCAAGGACACAGATGCTGAAAAGCTTCTTTCTCAGTGAGAGAAAGTTGGTTTATGCAATTTTTAGAGTAAAACTCAAGTACATGAAAGATGTTTCTTTCTCATGAAATTAAATGTTATTTGCAATGCAGAAAACATATTTTCATGTTTTAGACCTTTTTTGCAGAGGTTGTCATGTTACAGCTTCAATACAAAAAACATATTTTCATTTTTTAGCCTTTTTTGCAGAGGTTGGTTAGAGCTTCAATGCACAAAATCACTAGTTTAGAGCTTCTAAGAACACTAATGCTCTGTTTAGTGCAACTAAGCAAAAGAAGAGAAAGCAAGGCCACAGATGCTGAAAAGCTTCTCTCTCAGTGAGAGAAATTTGGTTTATGCAATTATGAGAGTAAAACTCAAGTACGTGAAAGATGTTTCTTTCTCATGAAATGAAATGTTATTTGCAATGCAGAAGACATATTTTCATGTTTTAGAGCTTTTGTTGCACATCACTAGTTGTAGAGTTTAGAGCTTTCTGAAAAGCTTCTTTCTCAGTGAGAGAAAGTTGGTTTATGCAATTTTTAGGAGTAAAACTCAAGTACATGAAAGATGTTTATTTCTCATGAAATTAAATGTTATTTGCAATGCAGAAAAACATATTTTCATGTTTTAGACCTTTTTTGCAGAGTTTGTCATGTTACAGCTTCAATGCAAAAGACATATTTTCATGTTTAGACCTTTTTTGCAGAGGTTGTTGTTTAGAGCTTCAATGCACAAAATCACTAGTTTAGAGCTTCTAAGAACACTAATGCTCTGTTTTAGTGCAACTAAGCAAAAGAAGAGAAAGCAAGGACACAGATGCTGAAAAGCTTCTTTCTCAGTGAGAGAAAGTTGGTTTTATGCAATTTTAGGAGTAAAACTCAAGTACATGAAAGATGTTTCTTTCTCATGAAATTAAATGTTATTTGCAATGCAGGAAAACATATTTTCATGTTTTAGAGCCTTTTTTGCAGAGGTTTCATTTACACAGCTTCATACAAAAACAGATTTCATGTTTTAGACCTTTTTTGCAGAGGTTGTGTTAGAGCTTCAATGCACAAAATCACTAGTTTAGAGCTTCTAAGAACACTAATGCTCTGTTTAGTGCAACTAAGCAAAAGAAGAGAAAGCAAGGCCACAGATGCTGAAAAGCTTCTCTCTCAGTGAGAGAAAGTTGGTTTATGCAATTATGAAGTAAAACTCAAGTACATGAAAGATGTTTCTTTTCTCATGAAATGAAATGTTATTTGCAATGCAGAAGACATATTTTCATGTTTTAGAGCTTTTGTTGCACATCACTAGTTTAGAGTTTAGAGCTTTCTGAAAAGCTTCTTTCTCAGTGAGAGAAAGTTGGTTTATGCAATTTTAGGAGTAAAACTCAAGTACATAAAAGATGTTTCTTTCTCATGAAATTAAATGTTATTTGCAATGCAGAAGACAGATTTTCATGTTTTAGAGCTTTTTTGCAAGTTTGTCATGTTAGAGCTTCAATGCACAAAATCACTATTTAGAGCTTCTAAGAACACTAATGCTCTGTTTTAGTGCAACTAAGCAAAAGAAGAGAAAGCAAGGACACAGATGCTGAAAAGCTTCTTTCTCAGTGAGAGAAAGTTGGTTTATGCAATTTTAGGAGTAAAACTCAAGTACATAAAGATGTTTCTTTCTCATGAAATTAAATGTTATTTGCAATGCAGAAGACAGATTTTCATGTTTTAGAGCTTTTTTGCAGAGCAAGTCATGTTAGAGCTTCAATGCACAAAATCACTATTTAGAGCTTCTAAGAACACTAATGCTCTGTTTAGTGCAACTAAGCAAAAGAAGAGAAAGCAAGGCCACAGATGCTGAAAAGCTTCTCTCTCAGTGAGAGAAAGTTGGTTTATGCAATATGAGAGTAAAACTCAAGTATGTGAAAGATGTTTATTTTTCATGAAATTAAAGTTATTTGCAATGCAGAAGACATATTTTCATGTTTTAGATATTTTGTTGCACATCACTAGTTTTTAGAGTTTAGAGCTTTCTGAAAAGCTTCTTTCTCAGTGAGAGAAAGTTGGTTTATGCAATTTTAGAGTAAAACTCAAGTACATGAAAGATGTTTATTTCTCATGAATTAAATGTTATTTTCAATGCAGAAGACATATTTTCATGTTTTAGAGCTTTTGTTGCACATCACTAGTTTAGAGTTTAGAGCTTTCTGAAAAGCTTCTTTCTCAGTGAGAGAAAGTTGGTTTATGCAATTTTAGGAGTAAAACTCAAGTACATAAAAGATGTTTCTTTCTCGTGAAATTAAATTTTATTTGCAATGCAGAAGACAGATTTTCATGTTTTAGAGCTTTTTTGCAGAGCAAGTCATGTTAGAGCTTCAATGCACAAAATCACTAGTTTAGAGCTTCTAAGAACACTAATGCTCTGTTTAGTGCAACTAAGCAAAGGAAGAGAAAGCAAGGACACAGATGCTGAAAAGCTTCTTTCTCAGTGAGAGAAAGTTGGTTTATGCAATTTTAGGAGTAAAACTCAAGTACATGAAAGATGTTTATTTCTCATGAAATGAAATGTTATTTGCAATGCAGAAGACAGATTTTCATGTTTTAGAGCTTTTTTGCAGAGTTTGTCATGTTAGAGCTTCAATGCACAAAATCACTAGTTTAGAGCTTCTAAGAACACTAATGCTCTGTTTAGTGCAACTAAGCAAAAGAAGAGAAAGCAAGGCCACAGATGCTGAAAAGCTTCTCTCTCAGTGAGAGAAAGTTGGTTTATGCAATTTTAGGAGTAAAACTCAAGTACATGAAAGATGTTTCTTTCTCATGAAATTAAATATTATTTGCAATGCAGAAGACAGATTTTCATGTTTTAGATCTTTTTTGCAGAGTTTGTCATGTTAGAGCTTCAATGCACAAAATCACTAGTTTAGAGCTTCTAAGAACACTAATGCTCTGTTTAGTGCAACTAAGCAAAAGAAGAGAAAGCAAGGACACAGATGCTGAAAAGCTTCTTTCTCAGTGAGAGAAGTTGGTTTATGCAATTTTAGGAGTAAAACTCAAGTACATAAAATATGTTTTCTTTCTCATGAAATTAAAATGTTATTTGCAATGCAGAAGACAGATTTTCATGTTTTAGAGCTTTTTTGCAGAGCAAAGTCATGTTAGAGCTTCAATGCACAAAATCACTAGTTTAGAGCTTCTAAGAACACTAATGCCTGTTTAGTGCAACTAAGCAAAAGAAGAGAAAGCAAGGCCACAGATGCTGAAAAGCTTCTCTCTCAGTGAGAGAAAGTTGGTTTATGCAATTATTAGAGTAAAACTCAAGTATGTGAAAGATGTTTATTTCTCATGAAATGAAATGTTATTTGCAATGCAGAAGACATATTTTCATGTTTTTAGATATTTTGTTGCACATCACTAGTTTTAGAGTTTAGAGCTTTCTGAAAAGCTTCTTTCTCAGTGAGAGAAAGTTGGTTTTATGCAATTTTAGGAGTAAAACTCAGTACATAAAGATGTTTCTTTCTCATGAAATTAAATGTTAATTTGCAATGCAAAAACATATTTTCATGTTTTAGACCTTTTTTTGCAGAGGTTGTCATGTTACAGCTTCAATACAAAAACATATTTTCATGTTTATAGACCTTTTTTGCAGAGGTTGGTTAGAGCTATCAATGCACAAAATCACTAGTTTAGAGCTTCTAAGAACACATAATGCTCTGTTTAGTGCAACAAGCAAAAGAAAGAGAGCAAGGCCACAGATGCTGAAAAGCTTCTCTCTCAGTGAGAGAAATTTGGTTTATGCAATTATGAGAGTAAAACTCAAGTACGTGAAAGATGTTTCTTTCTCATGAAATGAAATGTTATTTGCAATGCAGAAGACATATTTTCATGTTTTAGATATTTTGTTGCACATCACTAGTTTTAGAGTTTAGAGCTTTCTGAAAAGCTTCTTTCTCAGTGAGAGAAAGTTGGTTTATGCAATTTTAGGAGTAAAACTCAAGTACATGAAAGATGTTTATTTCTCATGAAATTAATGTTATTTGCAATGCAGAAAACATATTTTCATGTTTTAGACCTTTTTTTTGCAGAGTTGTCATTTACAGCTTCATACAAAAGACATATTTTCATGTTTTAGCTTTTTTGCAGAGGTTGTGTTAGAGCTTCAATGCACAAAATCACTAGTTTAGAGCTTCTAAGAACACTAATGCTCTTTTAGTGCAACTAAGCAAAAGAAGAGAAAGCAAGGACACAGATGCTGAAAAGCTTCTTTCTCAGTGAGAGAAAGTTGGTTTATGCAATTTTAGGAGTAAAACTCAAGTACATGAAAGATGTTTCTTTCTCATGAAATTAAAATGTTATTTGCAATGCAGAAAACATATTTCATGTTTTAGCCCATTTTTTGCAGAGGTTTGTCATGTTACAGCTTCAATACAAAAAACATATTTTCATGTTTTAGACCTTTTTTGCAGAGTTGTGTTAGAGCTTCAATGCACAAAATCACTAGTTTAAGAGCTTCTAAGAACACTAATGCTCTGTTTAGTGCAACTAAGCAAAAGAAGAGAAAGCAAGGCCACAGATGCTGAAAAGCTTTTCTCTCAGTGAGAGAAAGTTGTTTATGCAATTATGAGAGTAAAACTCAAGTACGTGAAAGATGTTTCTTTCTCATGAAATGAAATGTTAATTTGCAATGCAGAAGACATATTTTCATGTTTTAGAGCTTTTGTTGCACATCACTATTTAGAGTTTAGAGCTTTCTGAAAAGCTTCTTTCTCAGTGAGAGAAAGTTGGTTTATGCAATTTTAGGAGTAAAACTCAAGTACATAAAAGATGTTTCTTTCTCGTGAAATTAAATTTTATTTGCAATGCAGAAGACAGATTTTCATGTTTTAGAGCTTTTTTGCAGAGTTTGTCATGTTAGAGCTTCAATGCACAAAATCACTAGTTTAGAGCTTCTAAGAACACATGCTCTGTTTAGTGCAACTAAGCAAAAGACGAGAAAGCAAGGCCACAGATGCTGAAAAGCTTCTCTCTCAGTGAGAGAAAGTTGGTTTATGCAATTTTAGGAGTAAAACTCAAGTACATGAAAGATGTTTATTTCTCATGAAATGAAATGATATTTGCTATGCAGAAGACAGCTTTTATTGTTTTAGAGCTTTTTTGCAGAGCAAATCATGTTAGAGATTCAATGCACAAAATCACTAGTTTAGAGCTTCTAAGAACACTAATGCTCTGTATAGTGCAACTAAGCAAAAGAAGAGAAAGCAAGGCCACAGATGCTGAAAAGCTTCTCTCTCAGTGAGAGAAAGTTGGTTTATGCAATTTTAGGAGTAAAACTCAAGTACATGAAAGATGTTTATTTCTCAAGAAATGAAATGTTATTTGCAATGCAGAAGACAGATTTTCATGTTTTAGAGCTTTTTTGCAGAGCTTGTCATGTTAGAGCTTCAATGCACAAAATCACTAGTTTAGAGCTTCTAAGAACACCAATGCTCTGTTTAGTGCAACTAAGCAAAAGAAGAGACAGCAAGGCCACACATGCTGAAAAGCTTCTTTCTCAGTGAGAGAAAGTTGGTTTATGCAATTTTAGGAGTAAAACTCAAGTACATGAAAGATGTTTATTTCTCATGAAATGAAATGATATTTGCTATGCAGAAGACAGCTTTTATTGTTTTAGAGCTTTTTTGCAGAGCAAATCATGTTAGAGCTTCAATGCACAAAATCACTAGTTTAGAGCTTCTAGGAACACTAATGCTCTATTTAGTGCAACTAAGCAAAAGAAGAGAAAGCAAGGACACAGATGCTGAAAAGCTTCTTTCTCAGTGAGAGAAAGTTGGTTTATGCAATTTTAGGAGTAAAACTCAAGTACATGAAAGATGTTTCTTTCTCATGAAATTAAATGTTATTTGCAATGCGGAAAACATATTTTCATGTTTTAGACCTTTTTTGCAGAGGTTGTCATGTTACAGCTTCAATACAAAAAACATATTTTCATGTTTTAGACCTTTTTTGCAGAGGTTGTGTTAGAGCTTCAATGCACAAAATCACTAGTTTAGAGCTTCTAAGAACACTAATGCTCTGTTTAGTGCAACTAAGCAAAAGAAGAGAAAGCAAGGCCACAGATGCTGAAAAGCTTCTCTCTCAGTGAGAGAAAGTTGGTTTATGCAATTATGAGAGTAAAACTCAAGTACATGAAAGATGTTTCTTTCTCATGAAATGAAATGTTATTTGCAATGCAGAAGACATATTTTCATGTTTTAGAGCTTTTGTTGCACATCACTAGTTTAGAGTTTAGAGCTTTCTGAAAAGCTTCTTTCTCTCAGTGAGAGAAAGTTGGTTTATTTGCAGAGCAAGTCAATGTTAGAGCTCAAATGCACAAAATCACTAGTTTAGAGAGCTTCGAAGAAACACTAATGCTAAGCTTGCTCTGTTTGTGCAACTAAGCAAAAGAAGAGAAAGCAAGGCACACAGATGCTGAAAAGCTTCTCTCTCAGTGAAGAAAGTTGGTTTATAGTTTGCAATTTAGGATAAAACTCAAGTACATGAAAGATGTTTCTTTCTCATGAAATTAAATGTTATTTGCAATGCAGAAGACATATTTTCATGTTTTAGAGCTTTTGTTTGCACATCACTAGTTTAAGAGTTTAGAGCTTTCTGAAAAGCTTCTTCTCAGTGAGAGAAAGTTGGTTTATCAATTTTAGGAGTAAAACTCAAGTACATAAAAGATGTTTCTTTCTCATGAAATTAAATGTTATTTGCAATGCAGAAGACAGATTTTCATGTTTTAGAGCTTTTTTTGCAGAGCAAGTCATGTTAGAGCTTCAATGCACAAAATCACTAGTTTAGAGCTTCTAAGAACACTAATGCTCTGTTTAGTGCAACTAAGCAAAAGAAGAGAAAGCAAGGACACAGATGCTGAAAAGCTTCTTTCTCAGTGAGAGAAAGTTGGTTTAATGCAAATTTTAGGAGTAAAACTCAAGTATGTGAAAGATGTTTATTTCTCATGAAATGAAATGTTATTTGCAATGCAGAAACAGATTTTCATGTTTAGAGCTTTTTTGCAGAGTTTGTCATGTTAGAGCTTCAATGCACAAAATCACTAGTTTTAGAGCTTCTAAGAACACTAATGCTCTGTTTAGTGCAACTAAGCAAAAGAAGAGAAAGCAAGGCCACAGATGCTGAAAAGCTTCTCTCTCAGTGAGAGAAAGTTGGTTTATGCAATTTTAGGAGTAAAACTCAAATACATGAAAGATGTTTATTTCTCATGAAATGAAATGTTATTTGCAATGCAGAAGACAGATTTTCATGTTTTTAGAGCTTTTTTCAGAGTTTGTCAATGGTAGAGCTTCAATGCACAAAACACTAGTTTTTAGATCATCCTAAGAACAAAAAAACCACTGCTCTGTTTAGTGCAACTAAGCAAAAGAAGAGACAGCAAGGCCACAGATGCTGAAAAGCTTCTTTCTCAGTGAGAGAAATTGGTTTATGCAATTTTAGGAGTAAAAATTCAAATACATGAAAGATGTTTCTTTCTCATGAAATGAAATGTTATTTGCTATGCAGAAGGCAGCTTTTCATTTGTTTAGAGCGTTTTTAGAGTTTGTCATGTTAGAGCTTCAATGCACAAAATCACTAGTTTAGAGCTTCTAAGAACACTAATGCACTGTTTAGTGCAACTAACAAAAGAAGAGAAAGCAAGGACACAGATCCTGAAAAGCGTCTTTCTCAGTGAGAAAAGTTGGTTTATGCAATTTTAGGAGTAAAACTCAAGTAACAATGAAAGATGTTTCTTTTCTCATGAAATGAAATGTTATTTGCTATGCAGAAGAAAGCTTTTTCTTGTTTTAGAGCTTTTTGTAGAGTTTGTCATGTTAGAGCTTCAATGCACAAAATCACTAGTTTAGAGCTTCTAAGAACACAATGCTCTGTTTAGTGCAACTAAGCAAAAGAAGAGAAAGCAAGGCCACAGATGCTGAAAAGCTTCTCTTCTCAGTGAGAGAAAGTTGGTTTATGCAATTTAGGAGTAAAACTCAAGTACATGAAAGATGTTTTATTTCTCATGAAATGAAATATTTGCTAATGCAGAAGACAGCTTTTATTGTTTTAGAGCTTTTTTGCAGAGCAAATCATGTTAGAGCTTCAATGCACAAAATCACTAGTTTAGAGCTTCTAGGAACACTAATGCTCTATTTAGTGCAACTAAGCAAAAGAAGAGAAAGCAAGGACACAGATGCTGAAAAGCTTCTATCTCAGTGAGAGAAAGTTGGTTTATGCAATTTTAGGAGTAAAACTCAAGTACATGAAAGATGTTTCTTTCTCATGAAATTAAATGTTATTTGCAATGCGGAAAACATATTTTCATGTTTTAGGACCTTTTTTGCAGAGTTGTCATGTTACAGCTTCAATACAAAAAAACATATTTTCATGTTTTATAGACCTTTTTTGCAGAGGTTGTGTTAGAGCTTCAATGCACAAAATCACTAGTTTAGAGCTTCTAAGAACACTAATGCTCTGTTTAGTGCAACTAAGCAAAAGAAGAGAAAGCAAGGCCACAGATGCTGAAAAGCTTCTCTCTCAGTGAGAGAAAGTTGGTTTATTATTGCAATTATGAAGTAAAACTCAAGTATGTGAAAGATGTTTCTTTCTCATGAAATGAAATGTTATTTGCAATGCAGAAGACATATTTTCATGTTTTAGAGCTTTTGTTGCACATCACAGTTTAGAGTTTAGAGCTTTCTGAAAAGCTTCTTCTCTCAGTGAGAGAAAGTTGGTTTATGCAATTTTAGGAGTAAAACCTCAAGTACATAAAAGATGTTTTCTTCTCGTGAAATTAAATTTTATTTGCAATGCAGAAGACAGATTTTCATGTTTTAGATCTTTTTGCAGAGTTTTGTCCATTTAGAGCTTCAATGCACAAAATCACTAGTTTTAAGCTTCTAAGAACACTAATGCTCTGTTTAGAGGTGCAACTAAGCAAAAGAAGAGAAAGCAAGGACACAGATCCTGCAAAAGCTTCTTTCTCAGTGAGAGAAAGTTGGTTTATGCAAATTTAGGAGTAAAAACTCAGTCCATAAAAATAGTTTCTTTCTCATGAAATTAAATGTTATTTGCAATGCAGAAAACAGATTTTCATGTTTTAGAGCTTTTTTTGCAGGCAAGTCATGTTTAGAGCTTCAATGCACAAAATCACTAGTTTAGAGCTTCTAAGAACACACTAATGCTCTTTTAGTGCAACTAAGCAAAAGAAGAGAAAGCAAGGCCACAGATGCTGAAAAGCTTCCTCTCAGTGAGAGAAAGTTGGTTTTTATGCAATTATAGAGTAAAAACTCAAGTAATGTGAAAAGATGTTTTATTTTTTCATGAAATGAAATGTTATTTGCAATGCAGAAGACATATTTTCATGTTTTAGATATTTTGTTGCACATCACTAGTTTTTAGAGTTTAGAGCTTTCTGAAAAGCTTCTTTCTCAGTGAGCGAAAGTTGGTTTATGCAATTTTAGGAGTAAAACTCAAGTACATGAAAGATGTTTTCTTTCTCATGAAATTAAATGTTATTTGCAATGCAGAAAAAACAAATTTTCATGTTTTAGACCTTTTTTGCAGAGTTGTCATGTTACAGCTTCAATACAAAACATATTTTCATGTTTTTAGACCTTTTTTGCAGAGTTGTGTTAGAGCTTCAATGCACAAAATCACTATTTAGAGCTTCTAAGAACACTAAATCTCTGTTTAGTGCAACTAAGCAAAAGAAGAGAAAGCAAGGACACAGATCTGAAAAGCTTCTTTCTCAGTGAGAGAAAGTTGGTTTATGCAATTTTAGGAGTAAAACTCAAGTACATGAAAGATGTTTCTTTCTCATGAAATTAAATGTATATTTGCAATGCAAAAACATATTTTCATGTTTTAGACCTTTTTTGCAGAGGTTGTTGTTAGAGCTTCAATGCACAAAATCACTAGTTTAGAGAGCTTCTAAGAACACTAATGCTCTGTTTAGTGCAACTAAGCAAAAGAAGAGAAAGCAAGGCCACAGATGCTGAAAAGCTTCTCTCTCAGTGAGAGAAATTTGGTTTATGCAATTATGAGAGTAAAACTCAAGTACGTGAAAGATGTTTCTTTCTCATGAAATGAAATGTTATTTGCAATGCAGAAGACATATTTTCATGTTTTAGAGCTTTGTTGCACATCACTAGTTTAAGTTTAGAGCTTTCTGAAAAGCTTCTTTCTCAGTGAGAGAAAGTTGGTTTATGCAATTTTTAGGAGTAAAACTCAAGTACATAAAAAATGTTCTTTCCTCGTGAAATTAAATTTTATTTGCAATGCAGAAGACAGATTTTCATGTTTTAGAGCTTTTTTTGCAGAGTTTGTCATGTTAGAGCTCAATGCACAAAAATCACTAGTTTAGAGCTTCTAAGAACACATGCTCTGTTTAGTGCAACAAAGCAAAAGACGAGAAAGCAAGGCCACAGATGCTGAAAAGCTTCTCTCTCAGTGAGAGAAAGTTGGTTTATATATGCAATTTTAGGAGTAAACTCAAAGTACATGAAAGATGTTTATTTTCTCATGAAATGAAATGATATTTGCTATGCAGAAGACAGCTTTTATTGTTTTAGAGCTTTTTTGCTGAGCAAATCATGTTAGAGATTCAATGCACAAAATCACTAGTTTAGAGCTTCTAAGAACACTAATGCTCTGTATAGTGCAACTAAGCAAAAGAAGAGAAAGCAAGGCCACAGATGCTGAAAAGCTTCTCTCTCAGTGAGAGAAAGGGGTTTATGCAATTTTAGGAGTAAAACTCAAGTACATGAAAGATGTTTTATTTCTCAAAAATGAAATGTTTATTTGCAATGCAGAAACAGATTTTCATGTTTTAGAGCTTTTTTTGTGCAGAGCTTGTCATGTTAGAAGCTTCAATGCACAAAATCACTAGTTTAGAGCTTCTAAGAACACCAATGCTCTGTTTAGTGCAACTAAGCAAAAGAAAGAAAGCAAGGACACAGATGCTGAAAAGCTTCTTCTCAGTGAGAGAAAAGTTGGTTTATATCAATTTTTAGAGTAAAACTCAAGTACATGAAAGATGTTTCTTTCTCATGAAATTAAATGTTATTTTGCAATGCGAAAACATATTTTCATGTTTAAGACCTTTTTTGCAGAGGTTGTCATGTTACAGCTTCAATACAAAAAAACATATTTTCATGTTTTAGACCTTTTTTGCAGAGGTTGTGTTAGAGCTTCAATGCACAAAATCACTAGTTTAGAGCTTCTAAGAACACTAATGCTCTGTTTAGTGCAACTAAGCAAAAGAAAGAAAGCAAGGCCACAGATGCTGAAAAGCTTCTCTCTCAGTGAGAGAAAGTTGGTTTATGCAATTATGAGAGTAAAACTCAAGTATGTGAAAGATGTTTCTTTCTCATGAAATGAAATGTTATTTGCAATGCAGAAGACATATTTTCATGTTTTAGAGCTTTTGTTGCACATCACTAGTTTAGAGTTTAGAGCTTTCTGAAAAGCTTCTTTCTCAGTGAGAGAAAGTTGGTTTATGCAATTTTAGGAGTAAAACTCAAGTACATAAAAGATGTTTCTTTCTCGTGAAATTAAATTTTATTTGCAATGCAGAAGACAGATTTCATGTTTTTAAGCTTTTTTGCAGAGTTTGTCATGTTAGAGCTTCAATGCACAAAATCACTAGTTTAGAGCTTCTAAGAACACTAATGCTCTGTTTAGTGCAACTAAGCAAAAGAAGAGAAAGCAAGGACACAGATGCTGAAAAGCTTCTTTCTCAGTGAGAGAAAGTTGGTTTATGCAATTTTAGGAGTAAAACTCAAGTACATAAAATATGTTTCTTTCTCATGAAATTAAATGTTATTTGCAATGCAGAAACAGATTTTCATGTTTTAGAGCTTTTTTGCAGAGCAAGTCATGTTAGAGCTTCAATGCACAAAATCACTAGTTTAGAGCTTCTAAGAACACTAATGCTCTGTTTATTGCAACTAAGCAAAAGAAGAGAAAGCAAGGCCACAGATGCTGAAAAGCTTCTCTCTCAGTGAGAGAAAGTTGGTTTATGCAATTTTGAGAGTAAAACTCAAGTATGTGAAAGATGTTTTTTTTCATGAAATTAAATGTTATTTGCAATGCAGAAGACATATTTTCATTTTTTAGATTTTTGTTGCACATCACTAGTTTAGAGATTAGAGCTTTCTGCAAAGCTTCTTTCTCAGTGAGAGAAAGTTGGTTTATGCAATTTTAGAAGTAAAACTCAATACATGAAAGATGTTATTTCTCATTAAATTAAATGTTATTTGCAATGCAGAAAACATATTTTTCATGTTTTAGACCTTTTTTGCAGAGGTTGTCATGTTACCAGCTTCAATACAAAAAAGACAATATTTCATGTTTATGTTTTTAGACCTTTTTTGCAGAGTTTGTGTTAGAGCTTCAATGCACAAAATCACTAGTTTAGAGCTTCTAAGAACACTAATGCTCTGTTTAGTGCAACTAAGCAAAAGAAGAGAAAGCAAGGACACAGATGCTGAAAAGCTTATCTCTCAGTGAGAGAAAGTTGGTTTATGCAATTTTAGGAGTAAAACTCAAGTACATGAAAGATGTTTCTTTCTCATGAAATTAAATGTTATTTGCAATGCGAAAACATATTTTCATGTTTTAGACCTTTTTTTCAGAGGTTGTCATGTTACAGCTTCAATACAAAAAACATATTTTCATGTTTTAGACCTTTTTTGCAGAGGTTGTGTTAGAGCTTCAATGCACAAAATCACTAGTTTAGAGCTTCTAAGAACACTAAATGCTCTGTTTAGTGCAACTAAGCAAAAGAAGAGAAAGCAAGGCCACAGATGCTGAAAAGCTTCTCTCCAGTGAGAGAAATTGGTTTATGCAATTATGAGAGTAAAACTCAAGTACGTGAAAGATGTTTCTTTCTCATGAAATGAAATGTTATTTGCAATGCAGAAGACATATTTTCATGTTTTAGATATTTGTTGCACATCACTAGTTTTTAGAGTTTAGAGCTTTCTGAAAAGCTTCTTTTCTCAGTGAGAGAAAGTTTGGTTTATGCAATTTTAGAGTAAAAACTCAAGTACATGAAAGAATTTTATTTCTCATGAAATTAAAATGTTATTTGCAATGCAAAAAACATATTTTCATGTTTTAGACCTTTTTTGCAGAGTTGTCATGTTTACAGCTACAATACAAAAGACATATTTTCATGTTTTTAGACCTTTTTTTGCAGAGGTTGTGTTAGAGCTTCAATGCACAAAATCACTAGTTTAGAGCTTCTAAGAACACTAATCTCTGTTTAGTGCAACTAAGCAAAAGAAAGAAAGCAAGGACACAGATGCTGAAAAGCTTCTTTCTCAGTGAGAGAAAGTTGGGTTTATGCAATTTTAGGAGTAAAACTCAAGTACATGAAAGATGTTTCTTTCTCATGAAATTAAATGTTATTTGCAATGCAGAAAACATATTTTCATGTTTTAGACCTTTTTTTGCAGAGGTTGTCATGTTACAGCTTCAATACAAAAACATATTTTCATGTTTTAGACCTTTTTTGCAGAGGTTGTGTTAGAGCTTCAATGCACAAAATCACTAGTTTAGAGCTTCTAAGACACTAATGCTCTGTTTAGTGCAACTAAGCAAAAGAAGAGAAAGCAAGGCCACAGATGCTGAAAAGCTTCTCTCTCAGTGAGAGAAAGTTGGTTTATGCAATTAATGAGAGTAAAACTCAAGTATGTGAAAGATGTTTTCTTTCTCATGAAATAAATGTTATTTGCAATGCAGAAGACATATTTTCATGTTTTAGAGCTTTTGTTGCACATCACTAGTTTAGAGTTTAGAGCTTTCTGAAAAGCTTCTTTCTCAGTGAGAGAAAGTTGGTTTATGCAATTTTAGGAGTAAAACTCAAGTACATAAAAGATGTTTCTTTCTCGTGAAATTAAATTTTATTTGCAATGCAGAAGACAGATTTTCATGTTTTAGATCTTTTTGCAGAGTTTGTCATGTTAGAGCTTCAATGCACAAAATCACTAGTTTAGAGCTTCTAAGAACACTAATGCTCTGTTTAGTGCAACTAAGCAAAAGAAGAGAAAGCAAGGACACAGATGCTGAAAAGCTTCTTTCTCAGTGAGAGAAAGTTGGTTTATATGCAATTTTAGGAGTAAAACTCAAGTACATAAAAGATGTTTCTTTCTCATGAAATTAAATGTTATTTGCAATGCAGAAGACAGATTTTCATGTTTTAGAGCTTTTTTGCAGAGCAAGTCATGTTAGAGCTTCAATGCACAAAATCACTAGTTTAGAGCTTCTAAGAACACTAATGCTCTGTTTAGTGCAACTAAGCAAAAGAAGAGAAAGCAAGGCCACAGATGCTGAAAAGCTTCTCTCTCAGTGAGAGAAAGTTGGTTATGCAATTTAGAGAGTAAAACTCAAGTATGTGAAAGATGTTTATTTTTCATGAAATTAAATGTTATTTGCAATGCAGAAGACATATTTTCATGTTTTAGATATTTTGTTGCACATCACTTAGTTTTAGAGTTTAGAGCTTTCTGAAAAGCTTCTTTCCTCAGTGAGAGAAAGTTGTTTTATTGCAATTTTAGGATAAAACTCAAGTACATGAAAGATTTAATTTCTCATGAAATTAAATGTTATTTGCAATGCAGAAAACATAATTTTCATGTTTTAAGACCTTTTTTGCAGAGGTTGTCAATGTTACAGCTTCAATACAAAAGACATATTTTCATGTTTTAGACCTTTTTTGCAGAGGTTGTGTTAGAGCTTCAATGCACAAAATCACTAGTTTAGAGCTTCTAGAACACTAATGCTCTGTTTAGTGCAACTAAGCAAAAGAAGAGAAAGCAAGGACACAGATGCTGAAAAGCTTCTTTCTCAGTGAGAGAAAGTTGGTTTATGCAATTTAGGAGTAAAACTCAAGTACATGAAAGATGTTTCTTTCTCATGAAATTAAATGTTATTTGCAATGCAGAAAACATATTTTCATGTTTTAGACCTTTTTGCAGAGGTTGTCATGTTACAGCTTCAATACAAAAAACATATTTTCATGTTTTAGACCTTTTTTGCAGAGGTGGTGTTAGAGCTTCATGCACAAAATCACTAGTTTAGAGCTTCTAAGAACACTAATCTCTGTTTAGTGCAACTAAGCAAAAGAAGAGAAAGCAAGGCCACAGATGCTGAAAAGCTTCTCTCTCAGTGAGAGAAATTTGTTTATGCAATTATGAGAGTAAAACTCAAGTACGTGAAAGATGTTTCTTTCTCATGAAATGAAATGTTATTTGCAATGCAGAAGACATATTTTCATGTTTTAGAGCTTTTGTTGCACATCACTAGTTTTAAGTTTAGAGCTTTCTGAAAAGCTTCTTTCTCAGTGAGAGAAAGTTGGTTTATGCAATTTTAGGAGTAAAACTCAAGTACATGAAAGATGTTTATTTTCTCATGAAATTAAATGTTATTTGCAATGCAGAAAACAGATTTTCATGTTTTTAGACCTTTTTTGCAGAGGTTTGTCATGTTACAGCTTCAATGCACAAAATCACTAGTTTAGAGCTTCTAAGAACACTAATGCTCTGTTTAGTGCAACTAAGCAAAAGAAGAGAAAGCAAGGACACAGATGCTGAAAAGCTTCTTTCTCAGTGAGAGAAAGTTGGTTTATGCAATTTTAGGAGTAAAACTCAAGTATCTAAAATATGTTTCTTTCTCATTAAATGAAATGTTATTTGCAATGCAGAAGACAGATTTTCATGTTTTAGAGCTTTTTTTGAAGAGCAAGTCATGTTAGAGCTTCAATGCACAAAATCACTAGTTTAGAGCTTCTAAGAACACTAATGCTCTGTTTAGTGCAACTAAGCAAAAGAAGAGAAAGCAAGGCCACAGATGCTGAAAAGCTTCTCTCTCAGTGAGAGAAAGTTGGTTTATGCAATTATGAGAGTAAAACTCAAGTATGTGAAAGATGTTTATTTTTCATGAAATTAAATGTTATTTGCAATGCAGAAGACATATTTTCATGTTTTAGATATTTTGTTGCACATCACTAGTTTTAGAGTTTAGAGCTTTCTGAAAAGCTTCTTTCTCAGTGAGAGAAAGTTGGTTTATGCAATTTTAGGAGTAAAACTCAAGTACATGAAAGATGTTTATTTCTCATGAAATTAAATGTTATTTGCAATGCAGAAAACATATTTTCATGTTTTAGACCTTTTTTGCAGAGGTTGTCATGTTACAGCTTCAATACAAAAGACATATTTTCATGTTTTAGACCTTTTTTGCAGAGGTTGTGTTAGAGCTTCAATGCACAAAATCACTAGTTTAGAGCTTCTAAGAACACTAATGCTCTGTTTAGTGCAACTAAGCAAAAGAAGAGAAAGCAAGGACACAGATGCTGAAAAGCTTCTTTCTCAGTGAGAGAAAGTTGGTTTTATGCAATTTTAGAGTAAAACTCAAGTACATGAAAGATGTTTCTTTCTCATGAAATTAAATGTTATTTGCAATGCAGAAAACATATTTTCATGTTTTAGACCTTTTTTGCAGAGGTTGTCATGTTACAGCTTCAATACAAAAAACATATTTTCATTTTTTAGCCTTTTTTGCAGAGGTTGGTTAGAGCTTCAATGCACAAAATCACTAGTTTAGAGCTTCTAAGAACACTAATGCTCTGTTTAGTGCAACTAAGCAAAAGAAGAGAAAGCAAGGCCACAGATGCTGAAAAGCTTCTCTCTCAGTGAGAGAAATTTGGTTTATGCAATTATGAGAGTAAAACTCAAGTACGTGAAAGATGTTTCTTTCTCATGAAATGAAATGTTATTTGCAATGCAGAAGACATATTTTCATGTTTTAGAGCTTTTGTTGCACATCACTAGTTGTAGAGTTTAGAGCTTTCTGAAAAGCTTCTTTCTCAGTGAGAGAAAGTTGGTTTATGCAATTTTTAGGAGTAAAACTCAAGTACATGAAAGATGTTTATTTCTCATGAAATTAAATGTTATTTGCAATGCAGAAAAACATATTTTCATGTTTTAGACCTTTTTTGCAGAGTTTGTCATGTTACAGCTTCAATGCAAAAGACATATTTTCATGTTTAGACCTTTTTTGCAGAGGTTGTTGTTTAGAGCTTCAATGCACAAAATCACTAGTTTAGAGCTTCTAAGAACACTAATGCTCTGTTTTAGTGCAACTAAGCAAAAGAAGAGAAAGCAAGGACACAGATGCTGAAAAGCTTCTTTCTCAGTGAGAGAAAGTTGGTTTTATGCAATTTTAGGAGTAAAACTCAAGTACATGAAAGATGTTTCTTTCTCATGAAATTAAATGTTATTTGCAATGCAGGAAAACATATTTTCATGTTTTAGAGCCTTTTTTGCAGAGGTTTCATTTACACAGCTTCATACAAAAACAGATTTCATGTTTTAGACCTTTTTTGCAGAGGTTGTGTTAGAGCTTCAATGCACAAAATCACTAGTTTAGAGCTTCTAAGAACACTAATGCTCTGTTTAGTGCAACTAAGCAAAAGAAGAGAAAGCAAGGCCACAGATGCTGAAAAGCTTCTCTCTCAGTGAGAGAAAGTTGGTTTATGCAATTATGAAGTAAAACTCAAGTACATGAAAGATGTTTCTTTCTCATGAAATGAAATGTTATTTGCAATGCAGAAGACATATTTTCATGTTTTAGAGCTTTTGTTGCACATCACTAGTTTAGAGTTTAGAGCTTTCTGAAAAGCTTCTTTCTCAGTGAGAGAAAGTTGGTTTATGCAATTTTAGGAGTAAAACTCAAGTACATAAAAGATGTTTCTTTCTCATGAAATTAAATGTTATTTGCAATGCAGAAGACAGATTTTCATGTTTTAGAGCTTTTTTGCAGAGTTTGTCATGTTAGAGCTTCAATGCACAAAATCACTAGTTTAGAGCTTCTAAGAACACTAATGCTCTGTTTAGTGCAACTAAGCAAAAGAAGAGAAAGCAAGGCCACAGATGCTGAAAAGCTTCTTTCTCAGTGAGAGAAAGTTGGTTTATGCAATTTTAGGAGTAAAACTCAAGTACATGAAAGATGTTTCTTTCTCATGAAATTAAATGTTATTTGCAATGCAGAAAACAGATTTTCATGTTTTAGAGCTTTTTTGCAGAGCAAGTCATGTTAGAGCTTCAATGCACAAAATCACTAGTTTAGAGCTTCTAAGAACACTAATGCTCTGTTTAGTGCAACTAAGCAAAAGAATAGAAAGCAAGGCCACAGATGCTGAAAAGCTTCTTTCTCAGTGAGAGAAAGTTGGTTTATGCAATTTTAGGAGTAAAACTCAAATACATGAAAGATGTTTATTTCTCATGAAATTAAATGTTATTTGCAATGCAGAAGACAGATTTTCATTTTTTAGACCTTTTTTGCAGAGCAAGTCATTTTAGAGCTTCAATGCACAAAATCACTAGTTTAGAGCTTCTAAGAACACTAATGCTCTGTTTAGTGCAACTAAGCAAAAGAAGAGAAAGCAAGGCCACAGATGCTGAAAAGCTTCTCTCTCAGTGAGAGAAAGTTGGTTTATGCAATTTTAGGAGTAAAACTCAAGTACATGAAAGATGTTTCTTTTTCATGAAATTAAATGTTATTTGCAATGCAGAAGACATATTTTCATGTTTTAGAGCTTTTGTTGCACATCACTAGTTTAGAGTTTAGAGCTTTCTGAAAAGCTTCTTTCTCAGTGAGAGAAAGTTGGTTTATGCAATTTTAGGAGTAAAACTCAAGTACATACAAGATGTTTCTTTCTCATGAAATTAAATGTTATTTGCAATGCAGAAGACAGATTTTCATGTTTTAGAGCTTTTTTGCAGAGTTTGTCATGTTAGAGCTTCAATGCACAAAATCACTAGTTTAGAGCTTCTAAGAACACCAATGCTCTGTTTAGTGCAACTAAGCAAAAGAAGAGACAGCAAGGCCACACATGCTGAAAAGCTTCTTTCTCAGTGAGAGAAAGTTGGTTTATGCAATTTTAGGAGTAAAACTCAAATACATGAAAGATGTTTCTTTCTCATGAAATTAAATGTTATTTGCAATGCAGAAGACAGATTTTCATGTTTTAGAGCTTTTTTGCAGAGTTTGTCATGTTAGAGCTTCAATGCACAAAATCACTAGTTTAGAGCTTCTAAGAACACTAATGCTCTGTTTAGTGCAACTAACAAAAGAAGAGAATAGCAAGGCCACAGATGCTGAAAAGCTTATTTCTCAGTGAGAGAAAGTTAGTTTATGCAATTTTAGGAGTAAAACTCAAATACATGAAAGATGTTTCTTTCTCATGAAATGAAATGTTATTTGCTATGCAGAAGACAGCTTTTCATGTTTTAGAGCTTTTTTGCACATCACTAGTTTAGAGTTTAGAGCTTTCTGAAAAGCTTCTTTCTCAGTGAGAGAAAGTTGGTTTATGCAATTTTAGGAGTAAAACTCAAGTACATACAAGATGTTTCTTTCTCATGAAATTAAATGTTATTTGCAATGCAGAAAACAGATTTTCATGTTTTAGAGCTTTTTTGCAGAGTTTGTCATGTTAGAGCTTCAATGCACAAAATCACTAGTTTAGAGCTTCTAAGAACACTAATGCTCTGTTTAGTGCAACTAAGCAAAAGAAGAGAAAGCAAGGCCACAGATGCTGAAAAGCTTCTTTCTCAGTGAGAGAAAGTTGGTTTATGCAATTTTAGGAGTAAAACTCAAGTACATGAAAGATGTTTCTTTCTCATGAAATTAAATGTTATTTGCAATGCAGAAAACAGATTTTCATGTTTTAGAGCTTTTTTGCAGAGCAAGTCATGTTAGAGCTTCAATGCACAAAATCACTAGTTTAGAGCTTCTAAGAACACTAATGCTCTGTTTAGTGCAACTAAGCAAAAGAAGAGAAAGCAAGGCCACAGATGCTGAAAAGCTTCTTTCTCAGTGAGAGAAAGTTGGTTTATGCAATTTTAGGAGTAAAACTCAAATACATGAAAGATGTTTATTTCTCATGAAATTAAATGTTATTTGCAATGCAGAAGACAGATTTTCATTTTTTAGAGCTTTTTTGCAGAGCAAGTCATGTTTAGAGCTTCAATGCACAAAATCACTAGTTTAGAGCTTCTAAGAACACTAATGCTCTGTTTAGTGCAACTAAGCAAAAGAAGAGAAAGCAAGGCCACAGATGCTGAAAAGCTTCTCTCTCAGTGAGAGAAAGTTGGTTTATGCAATTTTAGGAGTAAAACTCAAGTACATGAAAGATGTTTCTTTCTCATGAAATGAAATGTTATTTGCAATGCAGAAGACATATTTTCATGTTTTAGAGCTTTTGTTGCACATCACTAGTTTAGAGTTTAGAGCTTTCTGAAAAGCTTCTTTCTCAGTGAGAGAAAGTTGGTTTATGCAATTTTAGGAGTAAAACTCAAGTACATGAAAGATGTTTCTTTCTCATGAAATTAAATGTTATTTGCAATGCAGAAGACAGATTTTCATGTTTTAGAGCTTTTTTGCAGAGTTTGTCATGTTAGAGCTTCAATGCACAAAATCACTAGTTTAGAGCTTCTAAGAACACCAATGCTCTGTTTAGTGCAACTAAGCAAAAGAAGAGAAAGCAAGGCCACAGATGCTGAAAAGCTTCTTTCTCAGTGAGAGAAAGTTGGTTTATGCAATTTTAGGAGTAAAACTCAAGTACATGAAAGATGTTTCTTTCTCATGAAATTAAATGTTATTTGCAATGCAGAAAACAGATTTTCATGTTTTAGAGCTTTTTTGCAGAGTATGTCATGTTAGAGCTTCAATGCACAAAATCACTAGTTTAGAGCTTCTAAGAACACTAATGCTCTGTTTAGTGCAACTAAACAAAAGAAGAGAATAGCAAGGCCACAGATGCTGAAAAGCTTATTTCTCAGTGAGAGAAAGTTGGTTTATGCAATTTTAGGAGTAAAACTCAAATACATGAAAGATGTTTATTTCTCATGAAATGAAATGTTATTTGCAATGCAGAAGACAGATTTTCATGTTTTTAGACCTTTTTGCAGAGGTTGTCATGTTACAGCTTCAATACAAAAACATATTTTCATGTTTAGACCTTTTTTGCAGAGTTGTGTTAGAGCTTCAATGCACAAAATCACTAGTTTAGAGCTTCTAAGAACACTAATGCTCTGTTTAGTGCAACTAAGCAAAAGAAGAGAAAGCAAGGACCACAGATGCTGAAAAGCTTCTCTCACAGTGAGAGAAAGTTGGTTTATGCAATTTTAGGAGTAAAACTCAAGTACATGAAAGATGTTTCTTTTTCATGAAATTAAATGTTATTTGCAATGCAGAAGACATATTTTCATGTTTTAGAGCTTTTGTTGCACATCACTAGTTTAGAGTTTAGAGCTTTCTGAAAAGCTTCTTTCTCAGTGAGAGAAAGTTGGTTTATGCAATTTTAGGAGTAAAACTCAAGTACATACAAGATGTTTCTTTCTCATGAAATTAAATGTTATTTGCAATGCAGAAGACAGATTTTCATGTTTTAGAGCTTTTTTGCAGAGTTTGTCATGTTAGAGCTTCAATGCACAAAATCACTAGTTTAGAGCTTCTAAGAACACCAATGCTCTGTTTAGTGCAACTAAGCAAAAGAAGAGACAGCAAGGCCACACATGCTGAAAAGCTTCTTTCTCAGTTAGAGAAAGTTGTTTTATGCAATTTTAGGAGTAAAACTCAAATGCATGAAAGATGTTTCTTTCTCGTGAAATTAAATGTTATTTGCAATGCAGAAGACAGATTTTCATGTTTTAGAGCTTTTTTGCAGAGTTTGTCATGTTAGAGCTTCAATGCACAAAATCACTAGTTTAGAGCTTCTAAGAACACTAATGCTCTGTTTAGTGCAACTAAACAAAAGAAGAGAATACAAGGCCACAGATGCTGAAAAGCTTATTTCTCAGTGAGAGAAAGTTAGTTTATGCAATTTTAGGACTAAAACTCAAATACATGAAAGATGTTTCTTTCTCATGAAATGAAATGTTATTTGCTATGCAGAAGACAGCTTTTCATGTTTTAGACCTTTTTTGCAGAGGTTGTCATGTTACAGCTTCAATACAAAAAACATATTTTCATGTTTTAGACCTTTTTTGCAGAGGTTGTGTTAGAGCTTCAATGCACAAAATCACTAGTTTAGAGCTTCTAAGAACACTAATGCTCTGATTAGTGCAACTAAGCAAAAGAAGAGAAATCAAGGACACAGATGCTGAAAAGCTTCTTTCTCAGTGAGAGAAAATTGGTTTATGCAAATTTAGGAGTAAAACTCAAGTATATGAAAGATGTTTATTTCTCATGAAATTAAATGTTATTTGCAATGCAGAAAACAGATTTTCATGTTTTAGAGCTTTTTTGCAGAGCAAGTCATGTTAGAGCTTCAATGCACAAAATCACTAGTTTAGAGCTTCTAAGAACACTAATGCTCTGTTTAGTGCAACTAAGCAAAAGAAGAGAAAGCAAGGACACAGATGCTGAAAAGCTTCTTTCTCAGTGAGAGAAAGTTGGTTTATGCAATTTTAGGAGTAAAACTCAAGTACATAAAAGATGTTTCTTTCTCATGAAATTAAATGTTATTTGCAATGCAGAAGACAGATTTTCATGTTTTAGAGCTTTTTTGCAGAGCAAGTCATGTTAGAGCTTCAATGCACAAAATCACTAGTTTAGAGCTTCTAAGAACACTAATGCTCTGTTTAGTGCAACTAAGCAAAAGAAGAGAAAGCAAGGACACAGATGCTGAAAAGCTTCTCTCACAGTGAGAGAAAGTTGGTTTATGCAATTTTAGGAGTAAAACTCAAATACATGAAAGATGTTTCTTTCTCATGAAATGAAATGTTATTTGCTATGCAGAAGACAGCTTTTCTTGTTTTAGAGCATTTTTGCAGAGTTTGTCATGTTAGAGCTTCAATGCACAAAATCACTAGTTTAGAGCTTCTAAGAAACTAATGCTCTGTTTAGTGCAACTAAGCAAAAGAAGAGAAAGCAAGGCCACAGATGCTGAAAAGCTTCTCTCTCAGTGAGAGAAAGTTGGTTTATGCAATTTTAGGAGTAAAACTCAAGTACATGAAAGATGTTTCTTTCTCATGAAATTAAAAGTTATTTGCAATGCAGAAAACATATTTTCATGTTTTAGACCTTTTTTGCAGAGGTTGTGTTAGAGCTTCAATGCACAAAATCACTAGTTTAGAGCTTCTAAGAACACTAATGCTCTGTTTAGTGCAACTAAGCAAAAGAAGAGAAAGCAAGGCCACAGATGCTGAAAAGCTTCTCACTCAGTGAGAGAAAATTGGTTTATGCAATTATGAGAGTAAAACTCAAGTACGTGAAAGATGTTTCTTTCTCATGAAATGAAATGTTATTTGCAATGCAGAAGACATATTTTCATGTTTTAGAGCTTTTGTTGCACCACTAGTTTAGAGTTTAGAGCTTTCTGAAAAGTTACTTTCTCAGTGAGAGGAAGTTGGTTTATGCAATTTTAGGAGTAAAACTCAAGTACATAAAAGATGTTTCTTTCTCATGAAATTAAATGTTATTTGCAATGCAGAAGACAGATTTTCATGTTTTAGAGCTTTTTTGCAGAGCAAGTCATGTTAGAGCTTCAATGCACAAAATCACTAGTTTAGATCTTCTAAGAACACTAATGCTCTGTTTAGTGCAACTAAGCAAAAGAAGAGAAAGCAAGGCCACAGATGCTGAAAAGCTTCTCTCTCAGTGAGAGAAAGTTGGTTTATGCAATTTTAGGAGTAAAACTCAAGTACATAAAAGATGTTTCTTTCTCATGAAATTAAATGTTATTTGCAATGCAGAAGACAGATTTTCATGTTTTAGAGCTTTTTTGCAGAGGTTGTGTTAGAGCTTCAATGCACAAAATCACTAGTTTAGAGCTTCTAAGAACACTAATGCTCTGTTTAGTGCAACTAAGCAAAAGAAGAGAAAGCAAGGCCACAGATGCTGAAAAGCTTCTCACTCAGTGAGAGAAAATTGGTTTATGCAATTATGAGAGTAAAACTCAAGTACGTGAAAGATGTTTCTTTCTCATGAAATGAAATGTTATTTGCAATGCAGAAGACATATTTTCATGTTTTAGAGCTTTTGTTGCACCACTAGTTTAGAGTTTAGAGCTTTCTGAAAAGTTTCTTTCTCAGTGAGAGAAGTTGGTTTATGCAATTTTAGGAGTAAAACTCAAGTACATAAAAGATGTTTCTTTCTCATGAAATTAAATGTTATTTGCAATGCAGAAGACAGATTTTCATGTTTTAGAGCTTTTTTGCAGAGCATGTCATGTTAGAGCTTCAATGCACAAAATCAATAGTTTAGATCTTCTAAGAACACTAATGCTCTGTTTAGTGCAACTAAGCAAAAGAAGAGAAAGCAAGGCCACAGATGCTGAAAAGCTTCTCTCTCAGTGAGAGAAAGTTGGTTTATGCAATTTTAGAGTAAAACTCAAGTACATGAAAGATGTTTTTTCTCATGAAATTAAATGTTATTTGCAATGCAGAAGACATATTTTCATGTTTTAGAGCTTTTGTTGCACATCAC
>JALXFT010003290.1:0-52500 GCA_023376895.1 Aspiorhynchus laticeps
TATGCTGTAAATTGCTGTTACATTTTATTCCTATGTTGTTGGTTTGTATGACCCACTCTCTCTCTTTTAGAAAAGATTTCTTTCTTTCTTTTTCTCAATGGGACTTCCGGATAAAATTAATAAAGAAACAAATTTAGTTAACAAACTAAAACACTTAAACATTGTAGCTTGCTCACATCTTTCTGCACAAAAAGCCAAAGTTTCCTCTCTAGAAAGCTGAACAACCAAAACAATCACTTAAAGAAATATTTCAGCTTTTTCCCAACAGTGACATGTAGGTGTCACCAGCTGCTCAGTACCTTAATTAATTTTTTGCAGTTTTTCTGTGACATGACAGGTTTTAAAACAAAATCTTTAGTTATAAAAGCAATAATAATTGTGATTTCTGACACCAGATATTTATGAAATGGCACCCTTGAGAAGTTCAAAGTGGAGACTGTAGCACCACTGAGAGACTATTCATGCTTCTGGAAGCTGACAGAAGAAACCTAAAATCACACACAGAAATGAGAAATAAGGCGAGTCCTTGACATTCATTGCCAAACATTCATGCACTTGCATACATCTGATGTGTCATAATATCACTTTTAACTCATACTGAAAAATTGAGTTATTGGATCTCACCAGACTTACCTGTTTCCTGGACTGTTTCCCTTTTGGTGTCATACAAGGTCATTTCTTTAAAAATAAAATAATAATAATAAAAAATAAAAATAATTCTTACACATTTTGCACATGCTGATCACATTTTTCTAATTATCACTTTCAGTTCAAACTGAGAAGCAGACTTACCAGGCTTTTCTTTCTCCTGGGAAGTTTCTCTTTTGGTGTCAGATGTCATCATTTCTGAAAATACACAATCATAGAGCACTGATTGTTCAATAAATTAGAAGAACCAGTTCTGTAATTGTTAACACAGAATGTGATTGTTTGAAGATATTTTCTGAAGCAGATAGTAACTGTCAAGCTCCAAAAAGGACAAAAAACACCATAAAAAGTGCTGCAAAATATCCCACATTACTCATTTGAAGTCATCCTAAGCTGTATGATACTGTGTGAGGAACAGACACATATCGATCATTATAAAGATGTATATGTGCATATTCATACTTGGTGTATTCTTGGATATCATTGGTTACAAAACAGAGACACAGTGATGTTTGACTTCACCAATGTTAAACCTGTCTGAATATGATATGTGCAAGAACAGAAGAGCTTTAGAACGAGCAAAAGAGCTAAAAAGATTTACATTTAGATCAATTATGTGTTTTCATTGTATGGAAAGCAGTTGTGTCAAAGTAAAAAAAAACAAAACAGTTTGTGCTCCACAAAAAAAGCAACATCATGTCCAACTGATCTGGAATGACTGGAAGGTGAAAGTAATTTCTTGGTAAACTGACTGTAATAAAACATATCTGTAATACAAATGCTTTCTTTCTGTGTACAGAACTAAAACACAAACAAGCAGCCAGCTTTAATTTCTGTTTTACTTAAACACTAAACAGTGGTCTGTGGTGTAAAGCTGGTGTGAAAATGACTCTGTTCACACACTTATCAGACTGAAGCTGCAGACTTTACACAGCATGCTGCTTTAAAGGGACAGTACACTAAAAAAATAAAATAATAATTCTGTCATCATTTGCTCAACCTCATGACTTTATATGACAATTTGTATGATTTAATTTCTTCAGTGGAGCTCAAAAGCAGATATTTTGAAGAGCGTTGGTAAACATATCACTCTGAACCCCATTGACTTTCATAGCATGGACAAAAAAACATTTCTCAAAATACCTTCTTTTGTGTTGATCTGAAGAAAGAAAGAATTTCTAGAAACAGTAATGCAATGTATAATCAATCAAACAATCAATTAATCTATTTTCATTTTATTTTATATTATTTTACAATATATTCTGCTGTTCAGTATTGGCAAGTTACCAAATTATTAATTACTAATTTTTTGGTTAAAACGTATTTTACCTCTGGTCACATTTAGCTGAACTTCAGTGAAGTATGAAGGACCCAGAACTCTCCTCTGCACACCAGTATTTCCCAGAATCCTCTGCTCTCAGATTGCTGATCTTCACAGTAAAGACTCCAGCAGAGGTTTCTTCAGTCAGAGAGAATCTGCTGTTTGTGCTGTTACTCGATGAAACACGAACTCCGTCTCTGATGCAGATATTGAGCTGATCTCCTCTGCAGAAAAACCTCTGATTGTGATTTCTGATGTGTTTACAGCTGATGGACGCTGATCCTCCGACAGACGCTTCATGAGAGATCACTGAAGAGCACAACATTAAATATGAGTTTGATAACAAAATGATCAGAAACATTGAGACTTATTCCCAAATAAACAGCCTCACCGTCCTTCATGATGATCATGAGCTCAAAGGGAAGGTTAATCACGTCTTTCACTGAACACCAGTATTTCCCAGCATCCTCTGCTCTCAGGTCAGTTATGGTCACAGTGAAGACATTGAGTTCAGTGTCGTCCTTTACTGAAATCTTTGTTTTTTTAATATAATCTTCATCTGATTGAATGATATTTTGAGTATCTCGAGTGAAACACTTTCCTTTGCACAGAAGCTTTATTTCTGTTGAATATTTTTCATCATAAGGACATCTGATCTCGACTGAATCTCCTTCACGTCTGATCACTGGAGGCATTAATAATCAAAGAGAATAGACATATATACACACTGTAAAATACATGCATATATGATTGAAGTGCATGGTTTATGGTGACTGTACATACTGGATAAAGTCAGTTCATGTTTATTGATGAGAGAAACAGAAGTCAGATGCTTGTGTCTGGTTTCTGCTCCACACCAGTAAACTCCAGCATCTCTCAGCCTCACATTACTGATGCTCGCTGTATAAACTCCTGCTGTACTGTCAGAAAACTCAAAGCGCTGCTTCTCTGATGAACTGATGCTCTCACAGATCTTCTCCTCGTTCTCTTTGCAGATGTGTTTGATGGTCTCGTGTTTCTCAGGGTAATTACAGGTGAGTTTCACACTTTCACCAATAATAGCTGCTGATTTAGTTGATTCAGGAAAATGATCACCTATACACAAAAACAAAAATAATAATTTAAAAAAATCAGAAACTTCAAATCTTATTTTCTCATTTTAACTGCTAGATAGTGTCCAAAAACAAGGCTTCACACAGAAACCCTTTACCGTGATTGATCTTCAGTTTGATCTCAGTGAACAGATGATCATCAGCAGTATTCACTCCACATCTGTACGTCGCTTCATCTTCTGTGGTTAAATCACTGATAAAAACCTTCAGGAGTCCTTCACTGGTATCATCATACATGAGCACTTTATCATGACGGACCCATCGCTTCTGTTCATCAACAGGGATCTTCTGTGATGAATCTTTCTGGATGAATTTCTTGTTCCCTTTGAATTTTTGCGGAAATTTACACATGATGAAGACTGGTTTACTGATGTAGGCCTGAACCTGGACAGAAGTTATTTGACCTGCAACACAAGATTTGATTTATTACATTATTTACAGTAAGGAGGAATTTACATTTCTTATTTAGAGCTGTAAGTTTATTTATTTTCTTCATTAAACAGGCACTAAACTCACTATAAACATTCAGATGAATCTCTTTAATGAAGGTGATGTGAGTAATTGATGTTTCTGAAGGTTGTTCATCTGATCTCGTCTCTCTCCACTCCACATAAATAATCTCCATCATCATCTGCAGAAATGTCTCTGATGGTCACATTAAAGTGATCTTTCTGACTGTCAGTCAGGATGAACTTCTCCTCAGATGATTGTGATGATTGAGAGCTGTTCAGCACATGCTCAGGATCTCACGTTCACTCTGTAGAAGACTTTGGTGTGTGTTTTAAACTTTTGATCATATTTACAGCGGAAAGTTGATCGTTTGACCAATATATGCAGATCGGATAACAGACGTCCCACAAGAAGGAAGAGTCTGAAAATGATTTCAACAAAACCATTGTGACATGCACTGAAATCTTAAAATATTATGAGTATTATTAAAGGTGCACTGGGGAGCTTTTGATCTCTGTCGCCATCTCTGTTTGACACATAACATTTCATATTTCTTGCAGAGTTTATTTATTTATTTTGTTTTTTTTTTTTGTTATTGTTTTATTATTATTATTTGGGTTGTCCTTGTTTTTAGGTCTATGTACTGTTATGGTCACCTGTGTATAAAACAGAGATCTGTCGTCCGACATCAAGACATGGACAGAAAAACATTTGTCCTACAAGGCATATATTCCATAAAAATGTCATCTGAAAGTAACTGAAATATAGTAAATGAGATGTGACTTCACAAATAATTGATTTTTTCCCATTTCAGTGCATCTCAAATTATAAATCATTATTTACGTTATGAATTGTTACAATGCAGTGAGGCAGTTTAATTCACTGTAGTAAGTTATGAATTATTCTTAATAATTGATTTTTTCCCATAGTGCACTTTTAAACAATACTATAATACAAATATAATAATTCCTGTAATAAGTTATGAAGTATCATACGCACTGTTGTTCACCACTAATGTAACATTATGACTCCATGTCTGATTGTCTCCACATGTATATTTCCCATCATCCTCTCTGCTGAGGCTTCCTGATGAACACTGTGAAGAATCTGCTGTTTTCATCGTCATACAGAGTAGAATCTCCCATTATTAACCCAGCGGCGCTGAAGCTCAGTACTGATTCCTGTCTTACAGTCTCTGTTTCTGCAGAAATACTTTCCTTTATGCTGATCATTAGGCTTGTATGTGCACTTGAACATTACACTCCCTCCAGTACAGCCAATCACACTGAAACAAAGTCCCTGACCTGCCAAACACAAGTTAATTTCCTCTGGGTTATTATATAATGTTATTATAATGGTCAGTTAAAGCTCAGGTTTGAGTGACCAGTAAATAACTGACCTGAGATCAGGCAGAGAGTGATAAAGATGATGATGATGATGACCCTCATTCCTGATAGTCTTCAGTCTCAGTTCAGAGAAATAGTCGTATCAGATGCAGTCATATATAAAAGCACACACACACCTTCCTCTCACATTTGTGCTTCCTCTTTCTCTAAACAGCTCCTCCCATGAACAGGGCGTTGAGTGTGATGATATGTGTGAAAGACTCTGCAAACATGCTGAGAAACATACTACATAAGCATAAAATGCGCGAGGCTGAGGGCACATCAGTATATTAATATGAATGCAAACAACAGTGACTGTTGTTTTAAAGCAACAAATGTAAAGCAAACTAAGCTGAAAACTGATCTGAAACAATGAATAATGATTACAAACTGCATTGCATTAAAATGTGTTTCATTAATAAAAAAAAATTTGACCTCATAATATTTAATCAAAATGAAAACAACTTCTCTCTAGTGAGTATGCAGGATTCTCCAATCATTTATATTGTGATTAAACTCCGCCCCTGCAAGCTTATACTCATCTGCATACACACGAGTGCCCCGCCCACATCTCAACATCCAATCAGCAACTGATGCACTGAACCAAGTCCCTGCCCTGAATCCTTTCTTTGATAATCCGTTATCATCAGAATACAGGAGGAAATAGCTGTCGCTACTTTCATTTCATCACTTTCATTTTCCCAGTGGGCAGACAAAATGTTTTTTTAATTAATTAATTTATTTATTAATTTAGCCAAGGACTGGCCCATCATGCAGGGACAGCCTTCTGTACTGAGAGCGTAAATCCAATCATAATGCGCCACAGACAGAGCAATGAAGCATCTTACTCCGCCTATAATAATACTGCTTCAGCCCTGGAAATATGTGGAAATATTAGGAAAACTGTAAAGAGGAGGTTAACAGAAGTCAGAGACAGGACACGTAAAATTAAGTTTTAAAACACTTTTTTTTCTTATTGGTGAAAAATAGATGATCAAATCTGTTTTATCTCAGGTATATCGCAGTGTAAGCTTCACAGTGAACATTACAACAACATATATATCTTGACTCCATATAGTGGTTATTTTGGGAAAATCCCAGGTATTTTGGGCTGTAGGATTATAAAAATATATAATTATATTTTCATAATGATTTTTTTCTTCTCAAACCTTGTCTGTGGTGTAAAAACACCCCTTTTGATAAAGAATATCTCTTTGGTTTTGAGACTTTAGTCTTTGCAACTTCAGGGATCTTATCTATGAACATATCTATCTTATCTATGAGCTTATAACACTTCAAAGAGAAAGCAAAACTTGAAATCACATCATATGACCCCTTTAAACATTTTCCTCTCATAAGAACATGCTTAATGCACAGAGACAGTGATAATAAAAGACCACATTCTGCACACACCTTACTAATAAATCATAATATGTGCAGAAAAACAGATGAGCCCAAAATATGAACATTAAATATCACTGTCTTAATCCATAAGCACTTTCTACATTACGGTTTACTAAAGGGAGGAAAACGCTTTGTTTAAACATGTGGCGTTAATATTCTGGCTCACCTGCATGTGGACAGAGAAGATGTTTTCTTTCAGCAGAAGCAGGACAACAAGACCAACAGGTTTTCAACGTCACTGTTCAATCAGCCCAGGCTGCATTTTTACTGTTAGCGAAAATGAGATGAGCTACGACTGTAAGTCTAAGAGCTTCCAGTAAATTTAGTTTCTTAGGATCATCACTGCTTTAAACAAGGTATGAATTTAATGATTAAATATACAGAATCGTAATTGATATCTATTGCTATCTAATCCTTTACTAACTGAGCAGTACATTTACAACTTTATCAGTGGCAAGTTACAGCAAGATTTTGGTAAAAAAAAATGAATATTGTATAATTGTGTTACTTACTGTTGTGTGTGAATATAAATCTCTGTATTCACATTTGAACTGAATGCACTAAGACTTTTTACATTATTTTACCATAATTAAAAATGTGAGTAAAATTTTCTCAGTACAAGTAACATTTCAGGTTTGTTTGTGCAACACTTTTCACAATACATATAATTTCAAAGCAGTCTTACAGAAAAGTGTCCAACAGCATCAGATTTGTGCAGAATCTCTTAAACGTCTTATACTAGATTTGTCTGATTTTCATTACAAAATGCATTAATTGGACAGACACTAGCTTGAGATGGAGCTGATAACACCATAACAGACATTAATGACAATTGTAAATATATTTCAAAAACCATTTCATCCTAATTTGCCAGTGATAGAAGATGCCAACTATTCAAGAGCGTCTTCTGAAGACTCTGGATAACCTGGGCAGAGAAAAACTAGACAGGTTTAAATGGCACTTAAAGAAGAATCATGACTCTATCTCAGTTGCTGATATCGAGAAAGCAAATTCCTTTAACACAGTGGACATAATGGAGGCACAATTTACACCAGAAGGGGCAGTGAAGGTCACACTGGACATCTTGAGGATAATGAACGAGAACCATCTGGCTGAACAGTTAGAGAAGGATGGTAATGAAGGAGAAGCAACAAATGCTACGAGTGTAATGTGAGAAATTCCCTGAATACATCTCTCTGTCTCTGTTTCAGTGGGAAATGCAGTGCAGATGAGCACTGTTGATCTGAATCTTCGATCAGGTGAAACTATAAATACTCCTGTACTCACGAGAAACATCATCTCAAATCCAGTGAGCGCCAACTTCAGCTCGAGCTCTGGTGCTGTCGGTATGATTATAACACTGTCCACATGAAACACTGCATGCACCAGGAGATATTTTACACTATTACATACATGTGACTCTGTTACATTTCAATAAAGGTATACAGCAATATTACTGCAGAACTCAGAAGAACGTGGATCCAGTTGTGAAGTTTCCCTCTGCTGGACTGAAAAGTCAGAGGTAGGAATATTTTCAGCAACATTTTACAGCAAGATTGCATTTGTTAACATTAACATTTGTTAATGATATGGTGCATGTGCTTGTTCTTCTACAGACAAAATGGACAAAATTTGGAGATTACTCAGTGTAGGTTTAAATACAGACACATTAACACATTTTCAGTGTTTAGCCAAAGTGCTTTTGTGTTATAAATGCTCTCTACGTTTGTGTTCAGATGCCTGTAATCTCACACTGGATCCAAACACGGCTCATCCGAACCTCTTTCTGTCCGAGGGGAACCGGAAGGCGATGCACGTGAGAGACAAGCAGCCGTATCCGGATCATCCCAAGAGATTCGACTGGCAGCCGCAGGTCCTGTGTCGAGAGAGTCTCACCGGACGCCATTACTGGGAGGTTGAATGGAGCACGAGGATGTGGGTTGAAATAGCAGTGACTTATAAAGGAATGAGGTGTAAAGGAGCTGATAATGACTATGCATTCGGCCTTAATGCACGCTCTTGGGTGCTGAAGTGTTCTCGTTTTAGCTATCTTATCATGCACAATAAGAATATGACTAATATACCAGTCCGTTCATCCTCTAATAGAGTAGGAGTGTATGTGGATGTGTCGGCCGGCACTCTATCCTTCTACAGCGTCTCTGACACACACACACTCACACACTTACACACATTCAACACCACATTCACTGAACCCCTCTATGCTGGGTTTCTGCTTCAGTCAGACTGTTCTGTCACTCTCTGTGAGATTTAACAGCCTTTCGACGGCCTTTACAAAGTATGATAACAGAACATGATTGTTTGTTATATTCTCAATATCATTTGGTAATTTCTTAGTGGGATAGTTCACCCAAAAATGATCATTCTGCAATCATTTACTCATGTCGTTCATGTCTTTCTTACTTCTATGGAGCATAAAAGAAGATATTTTGAGAAGTGTTTTTGTCCATAATAGAAGTCAATGGGCACTTACAATATCTTCTTCTGTGTTCAGCAAAGGAAAGTACGTCATAGAGTTTGTAACGTCATGAGGGCGAGTAAATTTACATTGTCTTTCTATGATAATGAGAGTAAGAGAAGAATTCACAGCACTTTACAGCATTAGTTCCCTTGCTGTTTCTGTACGTCTGATTATCTAAAGCTGGAAAAACACACTCTCATGTACTTCGTGGTGTAAAACTATTGAGTTAAATTTATTAAAATTGTTTAGAAATTCAAGTGAAAGTAAAATAGCCAAAACATCTGAAAAAGAATAAACAGTCTGATTTGCTAACGGTTATGATTATGTGTCACATCAGAACATTTTCATTCATTACACACTATTTTACTAAAGCTAAGTTTCTCAGAAGCTGTTGATTTAACATTGAAATTGTACAGTTTAATGTGTGTGATTTGAAATGTTTTGCATATGTGTAATACTATTACGGTTACCTGTCTATATTGAATATATGTATGTATTAAAAGACTGAAATCATAGAGACGTCTCAGTATCACAGTGTTGACCACATTAAAAGTGCTATAAGTGATTTCCAGTGCTGTAAGTCAATAGAAATATATCCGTTCTCAACGGCAGCTGAATGTGAAAACCCCTCCAAAACCAGCAAACCCTAACAAATACAGAGAGCACAACTGATTAACTAGTCTTCTGATTGACGAGTTAATCACACATGGATTCCCTGACTCATTTTTTTGTCCTTTACAGTAGTGTTTTTACCTCGTGAAACATGTTTCGGTAATATAATGTAAAGCACCTTTGTGTTTAGTTAATTTAAAAGTGAGAAAATGTAAGTCCAAGTATTTCTAATCAAAAATCTCTAACATATCTGAGGCTTGTAATAATAAAATCAATTTCACTTCCAGAGGCCATTGTTGATGTGCTTGAACTGAAAAAGGTACTTTTTGTACTATTGAACAATGTGAAAGGCAGAACTAGTGGTTTTAAATACTAACTCAACAGTGGCATGAATGAGCTTGATTGTAGTCCAGTTATCTAGCTGATTTGGTCAAATAAACCGTGTATCGATACCCAACTATGAAATATACACAATAAAGACTCTCTGTTTCTTATAGCGATACTTTTCCCTGCATGATGGCGCTGTAGAGCTCCTCCGTCAGAGTCTCGTATCGCCCCAATCGGTTGTTGAGAAAGAAGAGACGGTCGCTGGTTTGTCGTGGGTCGAATCCCTCCTTCTGTAAGCGAGTCTTTTGGATTTTAAATGTGCCTGTGGGTGAAAGACATGAAAGATTTTACAGGAATACATATTTTACACTGTAAAAAATGAGAATCAGTCACATTTACAGTAAGAAACTGACATTTATAGATTCCAGAACATAAACTTTGGTAGCAACATTTTCAATTTTATGGATTTACTTTAAATTTGCAATTAAAAACATATATTCTATTAACTGATATAATGTTAATTTAGTAAAAGTTCTGTTTTGTACCTTTATAATATATTGACAGCCAACAAAAAACACAGGTGGTAAAGAGAAAGTCACATGATGAATCAAAGCTCATACAAAATACCATTAGGGTAACACACAACATAAGATGTAGATAAAGCCCAAATATACATAATCAATAAAAATCATTGGTAACACTTTAGAATAGGGAACACTTATTCACTATTAACTACGACTTTTCACTCAATAAATCCCTAATTTGCTGCTTATTGATAGTTAGTAAGGTAGTTGTTAAGTTTAGGTATTGGGTAGGATTAGGGATGTAGAATAAGGCATTAATATGTGCTTAATTACTACTAATAAACGGCTAATATTCTAGTAATATGCATGCAAATATGCAACTAGTTAAGAGACCCTAAAATAAAGTGTTACCAAATTATTTAAACATAATATCATCCAATGTGATTTATGTCAATACAATTTTCACTGTAAGTTATAAGTTAACCTTTAGTTACTTACTTAGAAAAACCTAAATTCAAAACTTATTAGTTACTTAGAAAAACTTAAATGTAAAACTTTAGTTGCTTAGAAAAATTTAAATTTGAAAAGTTATTTAGTAACTTTTAAAATTTAAAAATGTAAATGTACCATTTTAGTTACTTAACTTTAGAAAAATTTAAGTGTACTTTACTGTAAAATTACAAAGAAATGTCTCATTATATCTATTACAGTTTTTCACAGTATATACTAAGGGAACTGTTAACCAATTAACACGTTCTTACCAGCCTTTACCATTAAATTTAGGATATTTTTACAGTGTAGGTTTGAGTTAAACAATGGAAAATACAGAGGGAAATTGATCATGAATCTGTTTTCGTCACCTGTTTTGTCGACCTCAGGAGAAAGTCGTAAGAAGACGGGGCGAGCGTATGAAGGAAGAGCGTTCTGCACATCTCGTAGAAACGTCTCACAGTTAAAGTCATTCGTCACGTCCGCTATGGCAGCCATTCCTGCCTTCCCCTCCACACCTGATGAAAAACACAGAGAACCCAAAGCTTTACTGAACACACACTTTAATACAAAACGACTGTGTTCTCTGGACGTCAAACACTGACATCGCTGTATCATGATCTCTGATCTGGAGTAAATAAATGTGAGAAAACAGTTTCAAAGTTTCACATGTTGGAAAGTCATATTGTGAGAAATAGAGTGACACTGTAAGATATAGAGAGATATAAAGATATGAGATATAAAGCTGCTATTACAAGAAATAGCTGAGAAACTTAAAGTCACAGTTATAAAGCTGCAATTGTGTAAAAAATGTTGCAAGTGTGATATTCAAAGTCACGTTTCAAAATATAAAATCACTACTGAGAGAAATTAAGTTGTAATTACGAGAAATAGTTGCAACATATAGTTTCATTAAGGTTATAAAGTTGTAATTATTACAAAAAAAATGCAATTGTGAAGTCTACAGTCACGTTTCAAGATATAAAATCACAACTAAGAGATAATAAGATGCAACTACACAAAATAGTTGCAATTGTGAGATTTGAAGTCACATCGTAAAATATACAGTCACAGATTGGAGATATAAAGCTGGAACTATGAAAAATAGTTACAATTGTAACATATGATATCAGTGAGTTAAAGTGCAATTACAAAAAAAAAAAAAGTTGCAATGATGAGATTTCACATTTCAATAAATTATGTCACAACTGGGAGATATAAAGTCACAATCACAGGAGTGTCAATTTCAAGACATAAAGCTACAATTATACTTTTACTTTCTTTACTCTAAGGTGTAAATGGGCTTCGGTGGAGAAGAGATGACTGTGTGCTTTAATTTAACAATTTTGAGAAGGGGTTAAATTACACCATCTATCATTTATTATTTCACACTACTGCAGACTCACCTGGCACTGAGGCGCCGTAGACAGCCACGTCCGTCTGATTCAACAGAGCGCTCAGGATTCCCTCCACCTCTGTGGTGGAGACGTTCTCACCCCGCCAGCGGTACGTGTCTCCGCCCCGGTCCCGGAAATACACGTAACCGAACTCATCCATCACCATCAAATCACCTGAGAGAGAGGAACACAGAGTGAGATCCATCCATCTAACACACATGTGGATCAGTTCACATCTGGAGAAATCTGACTTTACCCGACACATACGCCGAGTCTCCCTTTTTGAAGACATTGTGAGAGATCTTTTTATCGGTGGCCTCTTGATTCGCGTAGCCATCAAAACGACGTAACGGATCCTGAGGATTGATTCGGCCAACGATAATCCCTGGTTCCCCTGAAGTGCACAGAAAACACACAAATGTCTCATAGGGGCATATTTACACCAGGGTTATTATAGTTAACTATATATTCTATAAAAAAATATAAACTTGTTTTATTTCAGCTGGTTTCTAAGGCAACATTTAACATTTACCCCCGGTTTCACAGACAAGGTTTAAGCCTAGTCCTAGACTGAAGTGTAAGTCTGAGCTGTTTCAACTGAAAGAAACTTGCACTGACTGATCTTAAAATATATCAGTGCCTTTGTTTTGTCTCAAGATGCACATCAGCAATGTGTTTTTTCTAAGCATGCTTATAAAAATGGCTTAAATGTCCTAATTGAACTATGGCCTAATTCTGGCTTAGTCTAAGCCCTGTCTGTGAAACCAGGCCTTAACGTACTAAAATAAACTAAAACTGAAGTAAAAATAAAACATGAAAAAAAACTAATAAAACTGACAAAAACACACAATGCAATCACTTAAACTGAAATTAAAATGAAAATGTAAAAATGCAAACTATTAAAAAATGTAAAAAAAAAATTGGAATAATAAAATTATATTAAAAACTATATAGACATTAAATAAAATTAATTGAAATGTGAAATGTGTGTTTATTTAAACTCCAAGAGCAAACAAGGGCACACAGAGCGCTGAGCGTTTACGTTATCGTTAGCCGGACTTTTAACCCAATTATGAATTACAAAGGAGGACCTTTTGAAACACTTTTGAAATTGACTTGTTTGCTCCGTCATGGTATGTGTTCAGAAAACTACACAGACACTCAGATTGTTTTGAGTTTCCAGGCAAACACATATTCACAACACGAAAGGTTAATATGTTAAAGGACAGATGTATCATTCAACTCTCACACACTTAGTTTTCATTAAGTAAAGGATCATGTAAAATCAGCATGACGTGATTGCAAAATATACACTAGTGTTTAAAAGTTTGGGTCAGGAAGATTTTTTTAAGAAGGAATTAATACTTTTATTAATCAAAAATGGATTATGTTGACCAAAAGTGACTGTATTTCAAATGACATTCTTTTGAGCTTCAAGAATCCTGAAAAATCAAATCAAAAAGTGTGTGAGTGTGAGTGTGTGTGTGTGTGTGTGTTTCTCACCAGGTTTGCATGGGACACACAGTCCTCGACTGTCCCGTATTAACTCCATAGTGTCCTCGTCTGCTCTCAGCAGTCTGATGGGATAAATGCTGGGCAGAATCACACTGTTGAAGCCACACGACCCCACCTGGCCAGAGGAGCACATTACACATCAATAAATCACACCCAATACCTATTCGGAGCTAATGAGTTCAGTAAACGTTCACACACACCTTGTTGTCCATGTTGGCGAGGCTGCAGTTGCACTCGGTGGCTCCGTAAAACTCACCGATGCGTTTGATGTTGAAACGTTTCATAAACTCTTCCCAGACGTTGGGCCGCAGGCCGTTGCCCGTGGCAACACGCACCTGGTGACGAGACTCGGATGGCCGGACCGGCTGAGATAACAGATATCGACAGATTTCACCGATGTACTGGACCACCTGCAAACACACACAAACCTAACTTAAACACTTGAAATCAACCATCAACAATCAAACTGACCCTTCAATCCCGGTGCAGAAATATCCACGGTATAAATATCATGCGGTAATGATGCTGGTTTTGGTTTTACTCATATTTTACACTAGACATAAGATGATGAACAGTTATATTCATGAATTTAACAGACACCTTTATTCAAAGCAACTTTAAAAAGATTAGGAACAAAGGAACAAATCATGCATAAAGTGTATATCATACAAGAGTTAAACAAATGATCAATAACACATAAAATGTAATAGTAAAATTTAGTGTATTTATTAAGCCAGTTATTTACTTGTATTTTCTTCTTGGTACAGTATTTAACTTTTAAATTGAACAGTGACAGATTAATTCGCACCAAAATACTCCCAGATTTACAATTATTGACTTCAACAACAAATATGTGAATTTGTGTGCATCTGATATCATACAGTAATGATTCTGGTTTTGATGGTTTTTTAACTGATTTACTCATATTTTATACTAGACATCTAATGCAAAAGTGACTATCCTACAAAAGAAAACAAAAAACTTGGGTCCCACTTTATATTAGGTGGCCTTAACTACTATGTACTTACATTTAAATTAATAATTTGATACAATGCACTTATTGTGTACATACGTACATGTTTTTACATTGTACGTATATATTTAAAAATACCTATATGTAATTACATATGTAATTAATTTCTGTAATTACATTTATAATTACACTGTTGACCCACCCCTTACACCGTAACCCACCCTTAAACCTACCCTTACCACCAAACCTGCCCCTAACCTTAACCATATCCCATCTCAATAGCAGCAGAAGTGTTTTGAAATACAATATGAACACAATAAGTACATTGTACTTATTTTTTTAATGTAAGTACATAGTAGTTAAGGCCACCTAATATAAAGTGAGACCAAAACTTGAAATCAAACCAAAATGTTTCAATGGTATGTAGTATTATATTTGTTCAGCCAATTCTTCACTGAACAAAACATGTTTTGGTTGTGACAAACTCTGGTATTCTTCAAGGTACAGTATATAACTATTTACCTTTTAATTTGAACACTGACAAATTAATTTGCACCAAAACACAGCAAAATATGTCTGGAATTACGGCCTTCAACAAAAGAGTGTTTTCTGCTTCTTTTTAATATACTGTAAAAGTCTGATTATTTTTTTTATCCTAAATGCATAATAATATGATGAGTTGTGCTTTCATATGTTTTCTTTGCCGTCTGTGCTGCCATCTAGTGTGTGACTATAAAAGATGACTAAAGACAGAGGTCAGAGGTCCTCACCGTGCAGTTGTATTTGATACAGTCGTCCCAGAAACGGCTCGCGGAGAACTTCCTGCGGATCACCACCGTCAGACCATGCAGCAGACACTGACCCACACCCACAATGTTACCTGAGAAACACAGAGAGAACAGACATGATTGGCTGCTTAGACCTGTCTGCTGAACTTGTGCCACCAAAACTACACATTCAAGTTCAGCATTTAAAAATGATACTTAATGTGTTCCTTCAGGAACCTGCAGATATGCAGACTTTAATAGTCTACAATATAATAATTACAACTACAATACATATTTTTAAAATGTTTTATCTCCACATCAGCAGCACTTTAATACACCAAATTTAACAGATTTATTCCTTTCTATATACTGAAGATTTTTACTGAGGGGTTTGTCTATATGTCATTCACACTGATTTATACAACATTTTACCCCTAAAATCATGGTGAAAATGCGTGTATTTGAAGATGGTGAGTTTTTTCTCCACTTCAGCAGCACTTTCATACCCTAAACTTTACAGTTTTATTCCTATCTATATTCTGAAGGATTTTACTGAGGGGTTTGTTCATGTATCATTCACACTGATTTATACAACATTCCTAAAAACATGTGTTTGTTTTCTGTCTGTTGACATTGTTTTTCATTTATGAAGTGATAAAAAGAGAAATCCAAAATCCCCTCTGGAAAAACCTTTAACTCTAATATGACAACAAAATCAAACAAGAATTTTCAACTTGGCTTTATCTAATTTTCAAATTTATTTTGTCAAAGTTTTTTTTTTTCTGTTGCTATTATTGTTGTTACTGTTATTGTTTAAAACCAGTGGCATATACACAAACTGTGACTAGGGTCCATGAACTGGTGGTCATCAATATAGTTTTTTTTTTTAAATAGTCACTGTTAATATCTGATGATAAAATGCTGATATATATACTTAAATTTATAGCATTTACTCAAACTGATGAACTGAAATGAACACTTATCTTACACAATATTTACTCAAAACTCACAAGAACAAAATGTTTACCTATTGACAGATTATGGAGTTGACACTAGGTGAACTATTACACTGGTCGGGTTATCAGATGATAAATTTGATACTATGGGCCAATTTATCAACCTGGTCGATATCACTAGAATGAAGGGTTATTTGAGGTATTCTTAGCAATCTGCTGTTGTAATCTATAAACTGAACAGAACGAGTGTGGACATAATGTACTGCAAACATACCTGCGGAGTGATAGAGCGGCAGGCAGCAGTAAACAACATCATCTGGCCGCAGACCGAAGGAGTAATATCCAAACGCAGCGATGCGATAATACCTGTTTACACAGCGCACACAAACACAGAGTGAAGCGGTTGCACACATGACGTCTGCTCGGTATTTTAAGAACAGCCTTGCACAAACCTGCTGTGAACTATGATAGCAGCTTTAGGTAAACCCGTTGTTCCTGAGGTGTAGATGTAAAATAACCTGTCTGAGACCAGAAACACATGTGTCACACATCAAAATGAGCACATACTGTATCACACAATGCTGTACATTTGTAGATAATTATAATGACTTCAGATTTATTAAACCCCAGCATTACCACTAAAAGAAGAAATACCCATAAAATTAGGAATTTAGATTTATTTTAACTCTAAAATTAATACAGCTGTCAGCTTGTCTAATATATTAAGTGGAGGTCATTTCAGCTCACTTTCCAACAATTTTCCATAACTTCTCCACTCTTTATTATAAGCACGGTGGCCGAGAGAGCTCATCTCACCGTATATAAGACTTTTTTGTAAAAAAAAAACTTTTGTAGTGATTGCATTCCAACAGAAATTTTGAATAAACACAGTAGTCAACATTTGAAGTGGATCCAAAAAGTTAATCAAAGTTGTCTTAAGACAAGAACGCATTTTGGTTTTAGGCTTCAGGACAACTTTGATGAAAGGTTTTGATCCACTTCAAATATTGACTACTGTATTTTATAGCTGAGCAAAACTAGAAAATAATTTATATTCACTATGACCATTTCCATGACTATTTGGTATTTGCTAATTTCCAGGCCTTTAAATGAGATTTTGTCTAAATTAGACAAATCTTTTGGAGCAATGTGATTCTCTACTTTGTCACATTATTTTCATGAAAAAAGAGCACCCTGCCCAAACTTTACTTTTGGGTTTTATTGTAATTTTTCATAATGTTTTAAATATATTTAATTTTCAACTTAAACAAACAGCGCCATTAAACAGAACATAAATAAAATATAAAACCTAATAAAGAAAATAAATAAATAGCCTTAGTTCTTTATATTATCTATCTATCTATCTGTCTCTCTCTCTCTTCTATATATATATATATATATACATACAGTTTAAAAATATTCTAATTCGATTATTTAGTGTAATACAGTAATTTACTGCTATAGTTCAATGAATATTCATTTTAAATCTGCAAGAATAAGAATTTGGTAGAAGTGTTTTTAAGAAATCATTTAATATAATTTTAATTTAAATTTTATAGCCAAAAAAACAAAACTTCACCAAAAAAAAATTTTTTTTAGGATTTGATAAATTTATAGGCCTGTAAATCAACTAACGTTCCCTGATATTCCCAGGTTTTTCATTACTGTAAAAACCTTGTTTTATTCAAAGTGATTTACACTCATTACAGTTACCCTGAAGTAAACTCACACTCTACACACATTAAAATCATCACTGACTACACAGGTTGTGTAATGAAGGACGTGAATCAATCTGTGTCCCACACATGCATTATGGGGGAAAGCTCAGGAATACATTGTGTGACTCATGTTTCCAGCTGAAGACGCTGCTGGGCGTCCCAGAGAGAGAGGTTGTGTCAGATCTGACTCGCGTCTGGAGACCACTGAGCCCAAATGAACTAAACACAGACGTACGGGATCAGGCCAGTTGAGTGGGTCAGAAGTGAACTAACTCTGACACATTTACAAGCCCTCCGTCCATCAGTCCATCTGTCCCAGACACTGTCTTTCTCCTCGATCTCCTGATCCTGGTTTCTGTGCGTCTCCTCAGGGAGCGGATCTGTTTTCTGCTCTCTTTCTCCCTTCATCGTGTTTTTCCCTCACAATCTGCTTTTGTAGCTCAGGCGTTCTTTCTTTCTTTCTTTCTTTCTTTCAGTCTCTCTCTCTCTCTTTCAGGCGCTGCACTTGGCTGGTATGTAACCTTTTCCCCACATTAACACTCGCTCGCTCGCTCACTGAAAACACACATAATACCACTGCCCCCTCTCTTTCTCTCTCTCTCTCTCTTTGTAAAGGGGTGAATCTCACACAACCTGCCAAAAACACATCCGGCTCACATTCACCCCAAACTCACAAGCATGAAACAAGAATGAGATTGAGCATTAAGAAAATGTAGCCTGTTTTTAAGACTATTAAGATATTTAACATTGTGAAATTTTTACTTTTAGCCAACTAAGCACATTTCCCCCAAAAGAAAACAATTTACTTTATATACTGTAATTTTATTTAATGATATGTTAATTTAAATATATATTATATTTATATTATATTATATATGTTACAATGTAAAAGTGTTTTTTTCATCATAGTAATATTTGTGATTATTAATTTATGCCAATTTAAATAATGTAAACATAATATATAAAATAAGCAATATAACAAGACCATTTAATATTTTCAATATTGTGACATTATTGTCATAATATATAAGAAATAATCACATACAATACAATATATTGTACAAATAAAATTAAAATTAAGAAATAATTTAGATATTTAATATAAGATTATAAATTAATAAAATAATTAATTTATCATGGTAATATTCAGTTATGCAGCTTTTAAATAATATAACGATATAATGAAAATATAATGAGAATCTAATGAAAATCAATATTTAAAACATTATAATTTTATAATATCAAAAATAACAAAAATTAGTTGTTATTATATTTTATTGCTATTGTCAGGTTTTGTATTTATTGTTGTAAAGGTGCTATATAAATACATTTGACATCTGATGAATAAATATATATATAAAATAGTAATGAGAATTACAATACTAAAACTCAAAAATAAGAGTGTTGAAAATACGCCGTATTTTATTGTCACAAATAAAATAATAATAATAATGTCACAAAGTTAAATAAAGAGCCTAAAAGAGGGTTTGTCTTCTTTAGGCAAAATATAATTTCTCTGAATTGTTTTTTGCTATGAAATGTGACCTGACGATTACAACATCTAATGCATCTGAAGACATGTGGAGACATTTACCTGCTGTAAAATAAACTCATTCACACACTCAGAAATATGCAGCACCTCATCCATAAACACAAACACATACACACACATACACATACACACCGTTGAAGCCCTTGTTGTGTGTGACGGCGGGCGGTGAGTCAGGAGATGAAGCCAGCAGGTCGTCCAGATTCTGAGCCGACAGCGAATCCAAAGCCTCGTCCGCAGTCGAGCCGGTACAGAAGAGAGAAAGAGAGCTGAGAGACTCCTTCACCTCCAACACCGCTACAGACACACAGACAGATCAGTGAGCAGATTATCAGGGCTTTTAATGAAGAAGATATTAGATCCATTTATTAGTACATTTATTATTGTATATTCATTACTATTTATATTATTATTTTATATTATTGTTTATTATTATATTTACTGTACACACATATTTATATACAGTATATATATATTTTTTTTTTTTACGAAAATCAGACATTTATCATTATAATAATTTATATTTATATATTTATCATTATGTACATTATTATTTAGGCCTATTATTGTTAGATTTATTGTTTATTTTATTGTTATTTATATCATTATTTATTTATTTATTTTCATTTGATGCAAAATACCATAAGGTTTGTTCTTTTTTTACAAAATCTTTATTTTGCTACTTGTTAATGCCTGTCAGACATTTGATTGATTTATTATATATCTATTATATTCATCACTACATTTTTTTAATGCAAAATACCTACTCGTTAACGTAAGTCAGAAACACATTTTCACTCTACAGAGCATCTGATTGGACAACAGTTTGTATGCATCCCTAAGTAGGCTATAATGTCATTGTAATTATTAATTACTAAAATAAGAACATAGTATGTACGTGAGTAACAGGACTGTAAAATAAAGTGCTACCAAACTGTTTTTGAATGTTTATTGAACAACGTTTGAACAAATATTTGGCTAAATTTGTCACATTTTCTCAAATTAAATTGTTATGTAGCTATATGACCACACTTGATATCTCAAATATCTCCAATGGCCTTTGAAAATATATCATGTCACAACAAAATATATATCATGTCTCACCATCCAGAAGCTCCTCCCCGAACACCATCCCTTGCGCTCCGGACACGCCCACGCAGTGCATCAGCGAATCGCGTCGCAGGTTGAAATTGATGAGTGCCGGCTCCACGCCCACTTTAGCCAGTCCGAGCCACAGCGCCACCATGAGCGGCCGGCTCTCCATGAAGACGGCCACCACGTCTCCTGACCTCCAGCCCTGAGCCACGGCCCACTGCGCCACAGCGTTCGAGCGCCGGTCCAGCTCAGAGAAGCTCCACACCTCGCCCGTCGACTCCTCCACCAGAGCCGCTTTCTCCGGGTGGAGCGCCACCCGCTGGGCGAATATGGACGGGACGGTGCTGTGCGTGCGAACATAATGACTCATGAAGGATTTGACACGCAGCAGTGCCTGCAGACCACTGGAGGAGAGACAAAAAGAGATAAATGTGTGTAGAGTATATACACGGCCATTCAAAAGTTTGGGATCAGATTTTCAATGTTTTTAAAGAAGTTTCTGCTCATCAAGGCTATATCTATTTGATTAAAAATGTAATGTAAATATGTGAAATATTATTGCAATTTAAAATAACAGTTTTCTATTTTTAATATACTTTAAAATATAATTTATTTCTGTGATCAAAGCTAAATTTTCAGCATCATTGATCCAGTCTTCAGTGTCACATGATCCTTCAGAAATCATAATAATATGATGATTTGTTATCTGTGCTGGAAGCTTAATATTCTTTGGGACCTGTGATACTTTTTTCATGATTCTTTGATAAATAAAAAGTTACAAACAACAGTGTTTACTGAAAATAGAAATTGTGTTACAATATACAGTACTGTTCAAAAGTTTGGGGTCAGTAATTTTTTTTTTTCCTTTTTTTAAAGAAATTAATACTTTTATTCAGCAAGGATGTTTTATATTGATAAAAAGTGATTTCTATTTTGATTAAATGCTGTTCTTGTTAACTTTTTATTCATCAAAGCGAAAAAGTATCACAGGTTCCAAAAGAATATGAAGCAGCACAACAGTTTCAAAACTGATAATAAATCAGCATATTATTATGATTTCTGAAGATCACGTGACACTGAAGACTGCAGTAATGATACTGAAAATACAGCGCTGCGTCACGGAAATAAATTATATTTTAAAGTATATTAAAATAGTAAACCATTATTAGAAATTGCAATAATATTTCACAATATTACTGTTTTTTTTAGTATTTTTGATCAAATAAGTAAAGCCTTGATGAGCATAAGAGACTCCATTAAAAACATTAAAAATCTTACTGATCCCAAACTTTTGAACGACAGTGTTAAGTCGTTCTATTTTTAATGGGTTTCATGATTAATAGATTTGTCCAGGTCAGTTTTCTCTACACCATATTTCATACTCAACTAAATAAACAGAGAGAAAGTGGGTTATACTCACACGAGGTCTCTCTTGATGGTGCAAGCGGCCACATAGAGAAACCTCCATCCTCCAGAACATAAATAAACTCCTAAGAGAGCCAGCAAACTCCAGAACCACGAGAGGCCCAGGACACTCAATAACCCAGCTGTGATGACCGCTACTGGGGCACGAAACCCGTCTCCAGCACCCATCCTGGAGGAGAGAGGACAAGAGAGAACAAGCAATTATTATGCATTAATTTTATGCATTTGAGTGATTGTTGTACTTCTAAAATTTAATTATCTCAGTACAGGGCTTAAAATTGACCAGTGAAGGCCAAACAAGTGATTAAAGGGTGAAAAAGAAATGGCAACCAGTTAGAAAATACACTTTTCATCCATTTACATTTTAACATATAGTTTTGATACTGATTATTAAAAGAAAAAAAATACTTGGAAATATAATTATGGATTATTCTTCAGCAGACTTTTACCTACTCAAAATCTTGGTAATGACAATAACACAAGTCTTCCAGCTGCCCATTTAGTTCAATATGGACTATTTATGAATTACAATTCTCAAATATTGATTGGTTTTGGTGACATCTAATAAATACTCTTAGAATAGAATTTAAAAATCTTTAAATGAATTATATTTCAGATCTTTAAACTCACTGTCATTGCATTTCATCTTAAATAGAAACATCTGAAAAAAAATCAGTTATTCTCTAAAATGCTTGGTGTGATGTATTGACAGCAATATTTTACATATAGTGATTATTTATTACAAATATAAAAATTGTACACATAAATACCCAATTAATAATAAAAGTTACTCTAAAGAAATTAAAAGTAAAATTCCAAATTTGTCGCACATTCTATGCATTTATTATAGAGAATAAGTTAAAAAGTCAGGGTAGGAGCTCACAAAAACACACATTAGCGGTCACATAAATGCACTTAAAAAGTATAGATCTATTTTAATCTATTATTTACTGTTAAATTAATAATAATTAAAAAAAAAAAACGTTTATAATCTTTTCCTAAAACATTTGGAGAATCAAAGAACTGAAGACTCAACCAGATATACTTAAACTGCTTTAAACTATGTGTGCATACAGTAATTATAAGAAGAAAAGTAGGTCTATAACAGATATTTGCTCCTGAAACGCACTTGCCTGCGCTCCTCCCGATCAGCCCGCTGAGTTTTGACCGCTAGTTCAATCCTCTGACCGAAATGATCCCAGAGAAACGCTGAAAGCTGCACTTGATGCCTTCACAGATCTGACGAGAACTTACTGAGAAATGTGTGCAAGCGACAGACGTCTAGAGAAAGATGACACATAGCGATTTATTAACCCTCGCGAACTCTCACTTGGCTCTCAGTGCGCGAACCTCGGTCTGGAAGCCCCGCCTCTACACTCAGCGCTCCTCTCTGATTGGAGGAAACACTGACGCGCTCCGCTCTGATTGGAGGACGCAGCTGTCACTCACGCGTCTGCAGGTTCTCCGGGTTCTGCGTGTCTGGACTGGCTTGTTTTGGGGTCCTGTCTGAACTCGAGCCTCTGAGAAATGAGGGGCTGTGACGATGACTCAATCGACAAGACACGTCGCAATGCCTTTATTTCGCAAGAAGCTTTATTGCCCTTATCATCTGCGACGCTTGAATTGATCATATATTTTTTCCCCCATTTTATTTTTCACAAAGATATCAGATTAAGTTAAAGTTTTTTTTCTACAAAATTATCTTTTCTAATAATCGTATTTTCTAATAATTTTACCAAGGGGCAACATGTATATTGAAAATAGCAGAGGACAGATCCTTGCGGCACTCCATATGATTCACTGCCAATAATTGAGATGACTCCCTGTTTAAATAGACAAAGTGATAATGATTGGACAGGTAGGATCTAAGCCACCTTAAAGCCTGCCCTTGAATACCTGTATAGTTTTGCATTTCATCTATGAGTATGTCATGATCTATAGTGTCGAACGCAGCACTAAGATCAAGTAAAACTAGCAATGAGATACGCCTTGGTCTGACGCAAGAAGAAGTCATTTGTAATTTTAACAAGTGCAGTTTCTGTGGTATGATGGGGCCTGAAACCTGAAATCTTTAAAAACATTTAAGCACTGTATCTCAAATATTTTCTCATTTGAAGCAAGTAAACAGCTTGTAAAACCTCTTAGTAAATCTGCATCATTGCAACAGATTCATTAGTCGGCCCTGAAATGTGTAAGACATCTGAGCTCTAATAGTTACAGTTCATGTTAGTTCAAACTACTTTTAATTATTCAGAAAATGTACTTCAATTTTACCATAGAGCAATAATAGCCTATATTGTAAGCTCCACTGCTGATGTAACGCATCCAGGGGTTAAAAAAAGGTGTCAAGTTATACAGAAATTAATGGAAACCAGTTTTGATTCTAGGATCTTCTGATTCTGATCGACTTGCTTGAGGGTTATTGGGCTATTTTTAGCGAAACTATGCGGTCGTTTCTTCTCTTCATGTGCTCATATTCTCGCAATACTCTCTCCTACCTGAAGAGGGAGGCACAACACAGAATAAACCCAAGAGACTTAAAAAGGAGCAGATTTGCTCTTTCACACGGCTACTATAAGATTGAAATTATTTTTATTATTAGGAAACGTGTGATTTTTGTAGTCTAACCCCAATTAAATTCTAGTATAACGGCTTAATTACTCAAGTCGTCTCATGTCCTTGGAGCTCATTCAGAGTAGGTCTGTCCATCTCGTTTACTTTTAAGATGCTGCTCTGAAATGTATATTTTGCTCTTTCCAAAAGCTTTAATTCAGGTTTTCCACTGGTTTCCTCTGCTTGTATCAGCTCCTGCTCTGTGTGACTCAACATGTCCACTTTCCAGCACTTTCCGTTTCCTCTATAGGCGTCAACGTGCTAATATATGCTATATATGTACAGAGAGAGAACAAATACATAGTTTATAAATAGCACTCTTCAAATTATTTAAGAATAATAAAAAGTTTTGAACCAAATTTAAATAAATAACATGACAATTTTAATGTATATCCCCATTTATTCCCCTTTTAATTAACTTTAGTTTGCATAAAGAAAATTGCATATAAAAAATAATCTTTACCAATATAATGTAATATAATACAGTATAAACAGACATATAATTTTTGTTTGTTACAGTCATTACATTCCTGTATAATGGAGGCAGGAACGAGAGAAAATACACAGATTAGAAATACTCATGAGCTAAAAATCAGGATGTTTTGACATGGTTTATGGCCTCGCTTCTAAAGATTGACTTCATTAATTGACAAACTATGCTCTCCCTCAACACAATACAACATTTATTATTATAAAATTATGTTTCCTTCTGCGTAATATAAAAATTAAAACTTTACACTCGCATGCAAAGAAAAGCCGAAAACAGAAGCAACCTAAATACTCGATTCAAAGAATGGAGTCAAGTCTATACGACAATCCTATATCTCCGTCTCCAGTAACAGATGATGCATGTCCCATGTGATGAACAAGCATCTGCAGTATTCATCAGATGACGACTGTGAACGTCTTCTGTTGAGTTAAAGCTTGTGAAAAGTCTTCATTTGAAACAGAAAGTCTTTATGTGTCTTGTGTTGAAGAGTTTGTACAAAACAAGTGCTTTACATCTGTGACTCTGCTGTGCTGCCGTCGCTTCGCAGAGGTTTCTGTCAAAGTCAAAGGAAGAATGAAGAAGCTGAAGCCACAAATGCTGCTTTAATGTCCAAAACACTCAAACACACACTAACGTACCTGACTGCTGTTGGTCTGGCTGGTGCTGGTCCTGTATTTGCCTTTCTTCTTATATGGGCATATTCGGACAAACAGACTATAATACTCTGTCCTGACCTGAAGGGGGCAGCAGGCAAAATAAATTATATTTGACTTAATAAATTACAGTTTCTGGCCAACTCCAGTTGTATGCATTCAGAATAGTGGTCGAGCGACATGGATTTAGATGACTGATGCCGATACCGATATCTTAGGAAGCAGGGTGGCCGATGGCCGATATAAAGCCGATATATATGATATTACACTATTTAATTTTAAAAACATGTATAACAATTGCTGCAATGAAATTTAGATTTTACATATTTAGTACATTAGAAATAATTAATTGTAAAATTAATCAATATGAAAAAAAAAATTTGAACTTGATAAAAAAAACAAAAAACTAATTGTGTTAAAATATTTTTTTCACAAATAAAGAAATTACATTTACATTTAATCCTTTAGCAGACTCTTTTATCCAAAGCGACGTACAAATGAGGAGAAGAATAGAAGCAATCAGACCATCGAGAGAGCAAATTGTTAAAAACATGAATAAAAAAGAAAATAAACAAAAGTTTGTGCGCACTTGGAATCATATTTTTCCAAATAAAGACCAGATAACACAAATTTACACTGTGAATATGACATGAATATGAATATAGCTGGATATATAGCCCAGTATAGTTTGAAATCAAGGATTTAAGATTACTCTCGTAACTGCATACAGATGATATTGTTCTTAGTGCTGTCAATATAAAAGTCCTTTTGCTGTCAAAATAAAAGCTGCTTCTAGCACGTATCGGCCAGAAAAAAAAGTTAATGCCAATAATTTTTTTTTTACAAAATTTGGCCCTTGGTGATATATGGGTCAACCGCTACTTCTGAACACTTATGGCACAAATTGCATGGGATCATTTTGTGATCCTTTTGCATAATTTTTTGAAGCTTGAAGAAGGTCACTATATGCTGACATTATAAGGACAAGCATTCTTAAAAATGTATCCTCAATGGCAAATGAACACAAGAGCAACAAAAAAAAGATCTGTCACTTTAAATCACTGAAATCCTGCAAGATGTTACTGAAAGTCTAAAACAAGCCACTGTTACCTAATATTCAGGGTGTAAGTAAATTCTTCACAGATTTTCTGTTGGTATGTTGCATGTGGAAGTACCGTTTTGGACAGCAGGCAGTGCATGATGAAGATGAGCGCCCCCTGAAGAGTGTTGAGGATGATGAAGAGGTACAACATGACTTCAGTTCCTTTCTCCTGGAAGAGGAAGAAGCCGAAGATCCACGTTCCTCCGAGAACACACAACTGAGCCACGGCAGTCACCGTGAAACTCCTACACAACAAATATAATTCATCAAAACCACTGACAGAAAAAAATCAAGACTGATTGAATCTATTTTGAGATCAATAAGAGATCACATACCTGATCTGGTTGAGTTTGGAGAGGTCTGGATTGAGACTGGAGAACTTTTTAGCCAGTTTCCACACAGTGATGATGAAGACAAAACCATTGAGGATCACAATGATGCAGATGGGTACGAAAAAACTCAAGATAAAATAGCGATCGAGAGAGAGCCAACAGCTGCAACACACATTAGAATGATAAATTAATCACGATTACAAAAACACATAAAAGACTACTTCATCCCTCTTTTCCTTTTCATAATCCAGTCAGGAACATTATTCTACAGGGTTTGGTTTATATCACAGCCATGAACCCTGATTTTAATTATTTGTTTGCATGTAAGATGAGTAGTAAATACTTCTGGTACATTTCCAAAAGGATAAAACAAATATCACTATTCAGAACTGTCAAAACTTTTAAAAGTACGCTAGCATATAGAGTTTTATAGTTGAGACAAAACCCACACTTTGATTCAGGAAGTCTTTTTTATATACTTTATATTATATAAAGCATGTTGTGTGCACGATTATTAGTCAATATTCTGATCATATATTTTTTCTAAGCATATTTTACCAAGACACTCACTGTCGTTTGGTGCCGTATCCCTTTGGAAAGGCGATGGCAGAGACGGCAACGATGACAAGAGGGACTCCGTATCCCACCAAATACATGTGGAGATGTTTTAATGTGGTGTGAAACACCAGCACAACCATCCGGTAGAGCTGAACCCCCTCCAGCAGCATCCAGCAGAACGCAGACAAGAAGAAGAAATGAAGCAGACCGGCCACAATCGCACACGCTACCTGAGAGAGAAACACCTCACATCATTCTCCTGTTTGCTTGTATTTTTGTCTTAGTTCCTTCTTTAAGGTTAAAAAAACATTAACCTGAGAGCGGGAAGCAATATTAGGCAATACAAATCCATAATTTCAATGTCCAAACTAATCAAACTGCTGTGTTACTGTTGCATTGCAGTGAATTCTGTGTCACGTTTTCCCCTGTGTTTTGTCTTTAAGGACTTTTATTTGCAATCCCTTTTAAGTTTTTTTTGTTCATTGGTTCTCCTTGATTTTAAACCCAGATGTATCTTGTTGGCCTTGCTTGTCTGTGTGTATTAAAGGGATAGTTCACCCAAAAATAAAAATTACCCTATGATTTACTCGCCCTCAAGCCATCCTAGGTGTATATGACTTTCAACTTTCAGACTAATACAATTGGAGTTATGTTAAAAGTGTCCTGGTTTTTCTAAACTTTAAAATGGCAGTGAATGGTGGTCCAGATTTTGAAGTAAAATAAAGTGCATCCATCATAAAAAGTGCTCCACGTGGCTCCAGGTGGTTAACAAAGGACTTCTGAAATAAAGCAATGCATTTGTGTAAGAAGAAGATCCATATTTACAAATTTAGAAACCATAATCTCTAGCTTCTGCTAACTGACGCACACGTGTACACTAACTGTCGTTCCAGCAGATGATGTAGGCGTAGCATAAGCTACGGTGAGAATATGCTAGTCTCGTGAGAACCAAGTTTTGTTTACAGGAAAGGAAAACCAGTGTCCTCTTGGCTTGTATTGAAATCCTCCAACAATTTTCTTTACAAATCCTAGTTTTGTACTTCTAATCTGTGACTTCTAATTCTATTTTCCTAATTTGATCTCTCCTCTGCGCTTCCGCGATCATCACCACGTTTGTCTACATCAGTGTACAACAGTTGGTGGAAGCTATGATTATGGTTTATACAGTTGTAAAATATTTTTTTTCTTACACAAATGCATCACTTTGTTTAAGAAGGCCTATATTCACCCCCTGGTGCCATGTGGAGTACTTTTTATGATGGATGAATTCACTTTATTTTGCTTCAAACTCTGGACCCCATTTACTGACATTATAAAGCTTGGAAGAGCCAGGGTGATTAAATCATGAGATCATTTTACATTTTGGGTGAACTACCTCTTTAATAGCCCCATATTTTAGTCAATGTTTGTCAATCGTTGTCTTTACATGGTTGTAGAGTTGTCGCTTTTGTGTTTGCATTGGATTTTGATTAGTGTTGTCAAAAGTTTTTCAAAATGTGACAATACCAGCATTTCCTGCTAACATTTTGAGTGCTGTTCAGCGGATTCTTTAGAGGGTCTGTCTATGAGCAGATATATTAAGGATCCATTGATGGATCCACTGATAGACGTAGCTTTCAAACGTTCCCGCATGTACACTATATTGCCAAAAGTATTGGCACCCCCTTCTAATGAACAGGTTTGACTACTTTAGTCATTTCTATGAGTATAAATCTTAATGTTAAAGCATATAATGATATTCTAGGAAATTGTGTGCTTCTAATATTATAGCAACAGTTTGGACTCTTTTCTATTCTAACATGACAATGTCTCTGTGTATAAGACAAGGTTCAAAAAGAAAATGATTGATTCAGTCAGTGTGGAAGAACTTGACTGGTCTGCATAAAACCAAGTCCTAATCCCAGTTTAACACCTCTGGTGTGACTGTAAATGCAGACCTTGAGCCAAAAACTCATCATCAAACACCAATGACTTGTGTCTCATGCTATCACAAACTTTATAAGTCCCACTTCTGATTATGAGCTCGACAACTTCAAGCGATCGACTCACATTGCTTTCATATGCAACTCTTAACTACCACATTCATATTCACGATCATTCTGGCAGCACTTGAATGCAGCATCAGTGAAAACAGACAGAGACAATGATAGCTTTTGTTACCGATTTTTTCCGGGATATTTCCTTCGAAAATGAAATGTAACCACAGTGTCCTCGGCTCAGATGGGGGAGATTATGGGGACTCCTATGTTCATTAGTGCATCCCAAAACACAACACTTGTAAAGCCTCTTTGGTGCTGACAGTGTATATATCTCCAGTAATGGCGGACCGCATCTACTCACTCAGGGCTGCGTTTATGCTAAATAGGCAGAGAGCGTCACAAATGGGCGGGACTTTTCCCCCTCGGTGACGTGAACAGAGGGAGAATCTGAAACAGCTCATTCTGAGAGACTGTTTATGATTTTTTTAGATTATAAATAAATGAGTGGGTGGATTTTTACCATTATCACACACTGCAGCCACACAACTGTGTTCAAACACCTTGTAAAAGCGATTTTTGCATAATAGGTCCGCTTTAATGTTTAATTCAGTGTTATTTTTTGTGAAATTTACTAGCAATTTATGAGTGAGAAATGTTTCATCACCACTTTTTTTCATTGTAAAGTTCATCTTTCTTTGTAATCAATTATCCATGTTTTGATATTGTCAGAATAATGTCTAAACACTTTTCTCATTCAAACACACCTGATTGTGAGTACTGGAGATCCCGCAGAGGAAGATGAGGTCTGCGATGAAGAGACAGATGCTCAGATGAAGATGAATACTGTTTCGGGTTCCTTGGATGGAGCGGCAGAACAGGAATGTCAGGATACAGAGAAATAAACAGACCAGAGACAGAACTAAACCCACACGTGTGATCAACACCAACCCAAATGCATCCTGGAGGAGAGGAAGTGAAAATAATCTAATTTAATTTCATCTAAAATCCAAATGAAAAATGTGAAATCTCAGTTTTGCATGTACCTGGACAGGATAGAGAGCCATGAGCACAGCGAAACTACTGAAATGAGACCAGTAACACACTGTGTGAGTGTTGTTAGACCACGCCCCCTCACAGCCCTGCCCAGACCACGCCCCCTCAGCCTCATCCCAGTACACACAGGAGTAAGCCACGCCCCCAGACTCCGCCCTCTCCTGAAGTGAGAAAAGAGTTTAGAAAGTGAGGAACACGTGAACACCTGCATGAAAAGTTTGTTAATAGCAGATGGTTTCCTGCTGGTTTAAGAAGCTCATTAGTAGGGATGCTATAGTTAACTTAAACTAAAACCATGATCAGTAACTTAAAATATAAACACTTAAACTTATTTTATTTCAGCTATTTGCAAAGGTAACATTTTATTTAGAGTAGCTCGATGTTCTAAAATAACTAAAACTGAAATAAAAATTAATAAAATAATTTCATTTCATTTATATTCTTTATATAATTAAAAACTTTAATAATATTTCAGTGACACTAAATAATACTGGTAGAGCCTCTACCAGCAACAAACCAGCTACTTGCTGCTCATACAAGCTTAATGTGGTCAAGCTGGTTCATCAACCAGCTATAATCCAGTTTATACTGGATTTTCAAACAGAGAATGCGCATTTACATTTTCATGGTAGTTTTTCATTTGTAACTGTTGAACCATTAATAGTAACAGTCTCCAGTGAGATCTTGTGCTGGTCATAATATCTTCACCTCCACGTGTCTAAAGACGAGCATCACCGGCTCTGACAGCTGTTTGGTTTCTGCATTACTGACGACGGCCGTCACCACTTCAGAGTTGAGTTGATAAGTGACGCTTCTCTCTTCATCGTCTGATTTCTCGCTGCTCATCTTGTGGAGCAGATCGCTGGAGGAGTTCAGATCTTTATAACTGACCAGAGCTGCAAACGCAAAACCTGTGAACAAGAGAACATTTACATCTCGTCATGAAAGTGCTGATGTTTCATAAGTGCATATTTGTGCACGTGTGTATTTGTACCTGGATATGAATCCCCTACAACTGTTTCCCAGCTGGTGCTGAAGAGGGTGGAGTCTGTGCTCAGGGTGACACGCCCACTGGGCGGAGTCTGATTCCGTGTGACTGCAACCTCAGCAACTGTGATGATACAGAACAACTGCCTTCAATCTGAATTAAACACCATTAAATCTGAATGTGCGTGTAAATCCCTCTGTATAATAAAAATGCCTTATTTTCAGTATTTCCATTCAGTGTGACTGTGTCTGAACTGTAATGTCAGTGGTTTCTCACAGGTGCGTCTCCATCCTGGTCACAGGCTCTCTCAGCTGAGGTCCAATCAGACGCATGCTGTTCTCCACTGTGTCCAGAAACCGATTAAGCATCTCACTATCAGCAATGTTTCCTTCAGACAGCAGCTCGTTGGTGGAATTGCACACATTCTGTGGAATAAATAAGAGATGTTCATTTAGCCACTGTGCGAGGGCATGTTCAGAAATTATTATATCATGCAATGTGTGTTTCACCTCCAGTAATTTCTCTCCAGTGAAATGTTCTCCACGTGGATCTTTCAGAGACTCACAGCTGTTCTTCAACAGTGACATCAAATGCTTCAACTAGAAGAAGACACATGGGAGTCTTTACACAACTGAATAAGGCTGCTCTGTGCCTGCTTAAAATCATAAAGACACAGTGCATCATAAAAGTCAATAATGCCACCTTTGAGCAGCATTAAACAGTGTGCATAAAGACACCTAAGTGCCACATCAGAAGCAGTTCTGTGCCACCTTTGCCGTGTAAATTTGAAAACAGTTTCTATTAATACAACATTCTCCTAATCTTTACTCACAATACAACTGTTACATGTCTGTGTCTGTTTAGTTCCCTTTTGCCCTTATTTGGTATTTCCTGTCCTTGTTTCCTTAATTAGTTCATTATCGTTTAGTCTAGATCACCTGTGTTTGTAATCACCGTTCATCCCATTCACCTGTTTCATATTAATCATCTTGTTTAGCTCATTCGTTTGTCCCTTTATAAGTCCTGAGTTCTCCCCTTGTCTTGGTCAGTGTTTAATGTTGTTTAATGGTAAATGTGAGCTGATGCCAAATAAAATACTCCTTTCTTCGTACTCCTTCGCCTGGCGCCTTGACTACAGCCACCAACCGTAACAGAAACACTGACCGAAACAGAAGCGGACCACGACGTGATGGAGGCGGCTGCGTTCTTCAATAGGGCTCACGAGATCCACAACCCGCTGGAATATGTGCGGGAGTTCGTGGCTTTCGCACTCGCCAGTTCGCTCGAGGATCGAACCCTTAAGATCCTGTTCCGGCTCGGGATCACTGCCCATAACCCCTTGAAGCTCCCAGACACTTCCAGCCTCACCTGGCAGGAGACTGTCTTCAAGTGTCTGGAGAGCTTCAGATCCCGAGTCGGCGCTCCGCCCGAAGCAACGATGATGGTTCCGCCGCCCGAGACGGCGATGATGATTCCGCCATCCGAGACGGCGATGATGATTCCGCCGCCCAAGACGGCGATGATGGTTCCGCCGCCCGAGCCGGAGATGATTATTCCGCCGCCCAAGACGGCGATGATGATTCCGCCATCCGAGACGGCGATGATGATTCCGCCGCCCAAGACGGCGATGATGGTTCCGCCGCCCGAGCCGGAGATGATTATTCCGCCGCCCAAGACGGCGATGATGGTTCCGCCGCCCGAGCCGGAGATGATTATTCTGCCGCCCGAGGTGACGATGATGGTTCCGCCGCCCGAGACAGCGATGATGCTTCCCTCAGCGGCGATGATGGTTCCGCCGCCCGCGGCTTCCCCAGACCCCCCAAAGGCAGAGAGACTCGTGCCTTTGGGGGTCTTGGTTGACTTTGAGGGGAGGACAGGGTACCCAGTGGCTGCTCCACGCCAGTGCCCTCCAGTGCCTTCTCCTCGCCAGTGCTCTCCAGTGGCAGCCCCACGCCAGTGCCCTCCAGTGGCTGCTCCACGCCAGTGCCCTCCAGTGGCTGCTCCACGCCAGTGCCCTCCAGTGGCTGCTCCACGCCAGTGCCCTCCAGTGGCTGCTCCACGCCAGTGCCCTCCAGTGGCTGCTCCACGCCAGAGCCCTCCAGTGGCTGCTCCACGCCAGAGCCCTCCAGTGGCTGCTCCACGCCAGTACCGTCCCGAACTCCCGCTGGTTCCGCCCAGCCGTCCCGAACTCCCGCTGGTTCCGCCCAGCCGTCCTGAACTCCCGCTGGTTCCGCCCAGCCGTCCTGAACTCCCGCTGGTTCCGTCCAGCCGTCCTGAACTCCCGCTGGTTCCGTCCAGCTGTCCCGAATTCCCGCTGGTTCCATCCAGCCATCCTGAATCCGCACTGCAAGAGCGTCCCATAATGCCTGCCCCGCCAGAGCGCCCCTTAGTGCACGCTCCTCCAGAGCGCCCCCTAGTGCACGCTCCTCCAGAGCGCCCCCTAGTGCACGCTCCTCCAGAGCGCCCCCTAGTGCACGCTCCTCCAGAGCGCCCCCTAGTGCACGCTCCTCCAGAGCGCCCCCTAGTGTCAGCTCCTCCAGAGCGTCCCCTTGTGCACGCTCCTCCAGAGCGCCCCCTAGTGTCTGCGCCTCCAGAGCGCCCCCTAGTGTCTGCTCCTCCAGAGCCTCCACAAGAGCCCGCTCCTCCAGAATGCCCACCAGAGGGGAGCTTCCCCATGAAAATTTTGGGGGGGGGCTATATACCTTCTGCCTGGGTGGCCGGGCCCAGTGCCAAGGCCACGAAGATACCAGATCCGCCATGGCCTCCCGAACCTCTAGTCCCGTCATGTCCTCCCGAGCCTCCAGTTCCGCCATGGCATCCCGAAGCCCCGGATCCGACATGGCCTCCCGAAACCTCGGATCCGCCATGGCCTCCAGAACCTCTAGTCCCGTCATGGCCTCCCGAACCTCCAGACCCGCCATGGCCTCCCGAAGCCCCGGATCCGCCATGGCCTCCCGAAGCCCCGGATCCGACATGGCCTCCCGAAGCCTCGGATCCGCCATGGCCTCCAGAACCTCTAGTCCCGTCATGGCCTCCCGAACCTCCAGATCCGCCATGGCCTCCAGAACCTCTAGTCCCGTCATGGCCTCCCGAACCTCCAGATCCGCCATGGCCTCCCGAGCCTCCAGATCCGCCATGGCCTCCCGAAGCCCCGGATCCGCCATGGCTTCCCGAACCTCCAGTCCCGCCAGGTTTCCTGGAGTCCCCTGACCTGCCCTGGAGGCTTCCCGAGGTCTGCCCCAGGTACTGGATCTGCTCCAGCCTCCAGGGCGCCCGCCCCCCCTCCCTCGGTTTTCCTACTACGGCGCGGGACGCGCCTTCCGGGAGGGGGAGATACTGTTACATGTCTGTGTCTGTTTAGTTCCCTTTTGCCCTTATTTGGTATTTCCTGTCCTTGTTTCCTTAATTAGTTCATTATCGTTTAGTCTAGATCACCTGTGTTTGTAATCACCGTTCATCCCATTCACCTGTTTCATATTAATCATCTTGTTTAGCTCATTCGTTTGTCCCTTTATAAGTCCTGAGTTCTCCCCTTGTCTTGGTCAGTGTTTAATGTTGTTTAATGGTAAATGTGAGCTGATGCCAAATAAAATACTCCTTTCTTCGTACTCCTTCGCCTGGCGCCTTGACTACAGCCACCAACCGTAACAACAACTGTCTTTGAATGTTAACATTCAGCAAATATCAATAACACAATCACAAAGAATGTTTTTCTAAGAGCATATTCTTTCAACATTATGAGAAACATACATAATGTACAACTAACATCTGAGAATTTTGTTCTCACAATGTTTTGTATTTACAATAAGATAATGCATATCAGATATTAATAATTTAAGAGCATTAAATATTTGTTATTTTAAGAATGTTTTATCTTTACATTTACATAACTTAAAAAATGTGGAGATGTTTCCTGAGCATAATACTACTAATAATAATTATTAGTAATAATAATAATCATAAGGAGAAGTCCTCATTCCATACCTTCTCTGGTGTGTGGTCTGCATCAGACTCAAGTTTAAATTGATCACAGTCCATTTCTGTGCACAACAACAAGAAAGACCAACAAAGCAAACATACTATACTGATTTACTTCCGTAACATTCTCATTAGCTGCCACAAGATAAACAGAACAATCAATATATATATATATATATATATATATATATATATATATATATATATATATATATATATATATATCAGTGCATTTAAAATGATGCAAATAATATATAATATATAATGATGCAAATAATATATAAGCAAAAAAATAAATGTTGTCATTCTCACCAATGCATTTTGACTGGTTGTTGCCGTAGTTACTGTAACCCTGGTGACATTTGCAGCTGTAGCCGCCTGGATTATTGAAGCAGTCGGCATTTGTGCCGCAAACATCTTGATCATCTTTACACGCATCAGTGTCTGTAAGAGAGAGAAGATGGGAAAACAGTCTCTGTTATTGTCATTTTAACACAGTTGCACATACTGAAGACATACATTGTACATACAGCTGATTTGATGTGATGTTGGTGTTGGCATCAGTGCAGCATCAGCATTATACAGTCCAAACTGGTAGCTTTTGTTTAACGTGTCAATTTAAACTGATAGGCCAGAAAAACAAAAGGTACCTTTCCATTCTGCTCCAGGGCCAGTTGAGGTCTCAAACAGGATCAAATCAGACTCAGTAGAGGTCTCTGGAGAACTGTTTATATCTGACAGGGGGAAAGACAGCAGTTGGCATGAATTATAATTCATTTTGGATCAAAGTTTATGCTAAATGAATAATTAAATGCCTCATACATTCACACGGTAAGCCCCCATCTAATTGTCGAGTACACCTGCAGTAGTAACTTCCAAATGTATTTACACACCGAGTAGGGTAATCACACACACTTGGAAAAATCGCACACTCGTTCACATCTGTAAGAGAGGCAGACAGATGAGGGGAATCCACATAACACAATCTCCCTCTTTTGAGTGACATACAGACCATTAAAAACATTGTACTAGTCAAACTGTTACTTTTGCACTATTCAATCAAACCACAAAGGCAACATTACTAACACGTTTGTTTTTAACAAGTTTACATCCAATGTGTCAAATTAAACTGATAGGCCAGAAAAACAAAAGGTACCTTCACATTCTGCTTCAGAGCCAGTTGAGGTCTGAAACTCCGTATCACCAGATCCAGAAAATTCATTCTCGGGACACTTGTTTATATCTGAGCAGAGGGAAGGATAGCAGCTGGCGTGAATTATTGTTTTAGTTCAAACTATATAATTATAAATTAAGCCAGACTGTGTACTGCAAGAAGATCAAATGCATTTACAATATTTTGTAATTCCTTTTGAATCAAAGTTTATGCTAAATGACTAATTAAATGCCTCATCCCTTCACATGGGAAGCTCTCTTTGAATCCTTCATCACAACTGCAGTAGTAACTTCCAGGTGTGTTTACACACTGAGTATGATCACCACACACACTCGGAAAAATCGCACACTCATCCACATCTGTAAGAGAGATGGACACGTGAGGGGAATCCAGAAGGAAACATGGATTTTAACTTAGTAATGACTAGAACTCCCTCTTTTAGACCACAAAAGGACAAACTTTCACATTTGCTCTATTCAATGAAACCACAAGCTCATAATTACCAACACATTTGTTTTTAACAAGTTTAAATCCAATGGCACAACCACTGCATGACGGTAGAAAGAGACCTGGGAAGAGACAGAAAAAATAGAGCTATATTGAATCATATAAATAAATGTAAAGCATCAAGCATGTGTTTGTTTTTGTTTTTTTCAGCTTTCTAGCATGGAAACAATGCAATGGAAATTGTGTAAAAATGAAACTGAAGGTAAACAGCTTTACATTATAAATGTGGCTTTTTCATTTATTTTCACATATATATTAAATATTATAAATGTATTTATTTGATTTGAACTGTAAGCGCTCACACCACACATAAGGTATGAAAACACATCTGGAAATATTATTTGTGGCAGTGACATTTTAAAAAAAAAATACTAAAAAAGTAAATCTTAAAAATCCATTTATCCATCCAACAACATGAAAGATTTAACTGGAAGAGCATTTGTTGTGGGTTCTGTGAGTAATATATTGAAATTGTAAAACATTTATTCTTCCAGAGTGAATTTCAATAGAAATTTTGGCTTGTATTTCAAAAGCGGCTTCATTCCAAATATGTCATTACACCCGTTACACTGTGATCTCAATTAAAGTAGGAATATTGACTTGACTTTTTGCTAAATAGCTTGATTGTAGTTTTATAGATGCATGTATTTAAGGGTTAAGCCCAGAGGCGTCATGCCCATTCAAAGTGAAGGGGCACGGATTTTTGAGCCAAGTGGATTTTGAATGCAGCTTTTAAAGGACAAAACAAATAGGCAAATATATATGACGTGACGCACTGAACGTTCTAATCGCATGATTAGAACGTTCAGTGCGTCACGTCACTAGCTGCTAAACTCAAATCTGCGTTCGCTGTCTGGCGCTGAGCCAAAGACAGACGCGTTAAGTCAGAGCTGCGCATAATAATCAATCACACACGATGCTGTTGAGTTTATGAATGCAATGACCAATCAGGCGTTCAGATGAGTCTTCGCTGAAAGCCATGTTTTCTTTAGCTAGCTGACTGGCGCATTCTCCAATCAGAAACAACGAAGTGCAGATGTACCAATGTAAGATATTCATTTCACAGTGTAAACAGCTTCAGTGATTATAATGGGAGATTTTGAGAGTGCTTGAACTCTGGACTCTAGACAATGAAAATGTCCTTTGATAATGTAAATTTGCTTCTGTACAACGAAAGTGTTATAATTAGTAGCCTACCTTACTTTTTTTATATAAATTCACATTAAATATAAAGTCAGTTGTATTAAAAATATTTTATGCCATGACGCCCATATCTGGTAAAAATACGGGTTTTTATGCATAGCTAATAGATACACTATCAGCCTACTTTGCCCATCGCCCATTATAGATCAACTATAATCTATAAAAGTGCTAAATGCATTTACTCACACATATTTGAGAATCGAGATATTGCATGATATAGTTAACACGTTTGTAAATATTTCGAATAAAAATGAAAAATAAAAAAATAAATATTTTAATTAAACATAAGCCTATATCCGATATGCAGTTATATCGTGGCTGCTGCGTCAAGTTATATAAGAGTGTGCAGAAATAAATCAACTGCGAAATAAAGATTTGACAAACAGTGGAAATAGGGAAAACGATCTATAATATATAATACAGCCTATTTCACACATTTAACAATCATTTTCTAATCATTAACAGTCCTTTACTGGTTGTTGATGCCAAACAAAGAGGCAACATTCATGGATTTTGAACAGCTGAAGTGGTCAAGAGCAGTCTTTGTTACACAGAAGCCCAGTTATTTTCTTGCAGTCTCTATAGGCTCTATTCCCAGAAATGTTCTGACCATCAATCCAGCTTCAGTACGTCACAAATGTATTCACCACACAAGCCAACAGAATAAAACAGAGTAAAATCTCCTCACCCAAAAGAAGTGCCCACTTCAGCTCCATTTTAGGAAACTGTAAACAGCTGCTTTTATGCTGTTTGAAGGTTGAAGATATATTAAATTCCCAAAGAAAATCAGTCTCCAGCTGTTACTTCACCTCCTCAAACTCTTAAAGTCTTCGTCTGGTAGCCTCTCTCTAGCTCTCCTGTTATTCCTCCTACTAGAAAATATAATTTCCAAGAAAGCCCAGAAAACTCAAGCATTTTCCTTTGCATTCCTCACAAGTCGGAGAAATGGGCGTATCAAGAGGTCTTTACAATTGGTCGCAAACAGCTAGACAGGCAGTTAAATAGATGTGTAGGCTACTAATTGCAGTCATCATTCCTGCCTAATTCCATTCTTTCACTGGTGATAACGATGGTAATAAACTTCATTCTGTCGGAGACCGCATGGCCGCGTTTGTTTTGGCCTTTGCAATTAATTCAGGGCACGGTTTATGAGAATCATAAATTATTAAAAACTAATTACAATAATTACTGGAAGGATACAAACGTCACATGAGCACGGTTCGACGCATATGCTAATATTCTTATATTTTGTACATAGCAATTGTAAATTTTATTTCATTTTAATTCACTGTTAATTTGCTATCTGTAAGTGCATTTGTATTTATATTTACTGCTGTAGAAAGCCTGAGCCTCACAACAAGCTTTTAAATGTACAAATTGTCACTGATATCTCGTGCACGTGACAAATAAATTCGAAAGTGAAAGTGAAAGTAAATCCAGCTGCGTCTCTGCAGTCGGGGCTAGAAATGTGTTAGAGACATTTCAGTTCAGAAATTAGTCCATTAAACTATTTTCAAAAGATTCAGAAAAATGTCTCATGATTTGACTCCGTTAGCCTCGCACAGCGTCTGGAAGACGGTTATATTTTTATGTCAACATAGAGGCAAAAGCAATAATACTGATCCATTGCTGATGTGCTACAATAGATCCAGGGGAAGGAAATCAAAATAGATGTGTCAGCTTCTATACCAATAGTTATTTATTTATAGCAATTATAATATGAATGCCTCCTGTATTCAACACTTAACACAGTATATGAATGGCCTACCTTCACTGCCTAATATGAACTACACCAAAAGACGTCCACACACTTAATAGAACAACTAGAGAATAAATCACCACACAAACACACACAGAGAAGCCTCCTAATGTTTTTATGGGTCATGAATATTAATGATCCATCAGTATATCGATATTTCTCCCGCATTCTCTGATCACACTATAGAGTTTGCGTTTGTCGTCCAAAAACAGAAAATTTACACACACATTAACCTGGTTGTTATTGGACTACTGTTAAGATATGAGATCGTTTATTCTCTTTGTGTGCGTTTCTCTTCTTCGACCTGAAGAGGGAGACACAACACAGAATAATCAGTTAAGGTCACTTAAATGAGCACGAAAAGATGAAAGTGAAACGATCTACTCATCCAGAAAAGTCCATTTCAGCTCCACATTACGAAACAAATGTGATTTATGTACTCTTTTAATTTCAATCGAAATTTGTTGTTCAGTTATAGCCTAGATTAATTCCATCAGTCACGTGGCGTCCTCGGAGTCTGTCCATCTCTCTCTTAAATATTTTTTTGGCTTTTTCCAGAAGCTTGCATTCGGTTTTCCCCTTTTGTGTGTGTGTGTGTGTGTGTGTGTGTGTGTGTGTGTGTGTTTTCTTCAGGCTCATACAGCGCGCGATCAGCGCTCAAATACACACACATCAGTCCAAATGTCTATCGCCCTGCTGAAAAAAACAATAGAAAATGTAATGGATTTAATGGTTATAATGGGAATTGTATTGGTTTTAATGGAAGCTATAATGGTGTCTACTGGTATGTGATGGATTCTATTGGTGGGATGTTAAATCCTATTGGAGAAATGCCCAAAACACACTACATAAAGGAATTTTGTAATGTTTTACTGGAAAAAGCTAATTGTTTATAATGGTATTTTAATGGAAACCATTGGAATTTCTGTGATGGTTTCTATTGGGCTTCTATTGTTTTTTTAGCAGTGATAGAGTGCCTCGCGTAAATACAGGTTATGGCTTAAATGAGAGTAAACAGGAGGGTGAAAACTGAATGTGTGTCAGTATTATATGCATCCGTCTTAAAGTGACAGCGTTCCTAATTAAACGCCTATCTGTGTCATTAACGTTTACAAACAAAAAAATGTTAAATAAATGTATACTTAAGTAAACCTACTGTATCTGAAAAATGAGTTTAATTTTTATCTCTACTAAAAAATGAAAATGTATTCCAGTTTTTCCAACTTCAATCCTTGATTCAAATTTCTCATAAGCTTAATTGATTTGGTCTAAAGAGAGAAAAACTGAATGACTATTTTTGTTAAATAGTCTAATTACGACTAATTTAGTGGTGTTATCTGTTTAAAGGGGTCATATGATGCTTTTTTTAAAGATCATTATTTTGTGTATTTGGTGTAACAGAATATGTTGACATGCTTTAATGTTCAAAAACACATTATTTTTCAAATACTGTTAATGTAGGTCCTCTATGCCCCGCCTCTCTCAAACACGTCGTTTTCTACAAAGTCCCTCCTTCCGACAAGCACAGTCTGCTCTGATTGGCCAACTGGCACAGTGCATTGTGATTGGCCGAACACTACAAGCACTCGTCGGAAATGTAACGCCCCTTTCCATAATCCCGAGCTTCAGCTTTCAAAGTAAATATAAAGATAGTTAATAATGTCCTTAATTTTACCATCAATTCAAGCCGGAGAGGGGAACAGAGTCACGTGACAGACACAGTGATGATGATCGTATGTATTTGCACACAAGCCGCGGTTGTGTGACCGTGTCTCTCACACACACACACACACACACACACACACACACAAACTAGGGATGGGCGGATCGATCCTAAAGTATCATACTTTCGATACTGATATTGTATCGAAAGGATCGATCCTCACATAAAAATATCGATTCTAAAGTGCATTTTTTTAACCACTAATTTTATTTATTAAGAAACCCTGTGCATAAAATAAGCTTCTAAATGGAAAAATAGACTATATTAGCGAACAATTGTGTTAGAGCTATTTCTCCTGCTCATCGGAACACACGCAAATACTGAAAGACAGAATTAACCAATCACAGACAGCGTTCGCTGCTGACGCGTGGCTCAGTCACAGTTCAAATAGAGCTGCGTTTCTCAAAAGCATCAGAAGCATAAGTAGATCATAAGAAACCATTGCCACATTACTACATTACATTACATATCATTATTACTATATATAAAATTAATTCTGAAAAGTGCATCATAATTTATACACAAATATGAAGCAGCAATAATAATCAGAAATGTTTCCTGAGCAGCAAATGATATTAGATTTATTTCTGAAGGATTATGTGACACTGAAGACTGGAATAATGATGCTGAAAATTCAGCTTTGATCACAGATGCATTTTAAATATATATTTTTTTTAAATAGGCCTACATTAAAATAGAAAATGAATTTCACAATATTGCTGTTTTTCTGTATTTTTGTTCAAGTAAGTGCAGCCTTGGAGAGCATGAGACTTATTTAAAAAACATTACAAAATCTTACTAACCCCAAACTTTTGTGTACATGTAATATTTATTTTAAATAGGCTAGTTTGTGTAAGTAAATTTAAACTGTTGTTAAAAGTTCAAATGGATTCAGTTATGTTCTGTAATTGCTGTTAATAAATCTGTCAGAACAAAAATATACTAAAGTTTCACCTTTAGGAGTACAGGAGCCTGGCAGCCTTTTAACAAAATGAACCATGGTTTTATTACAGTAACCACAGTTTACCACAGTATTTGTAGTAAAACTGTAGTAACCACAAATTTACCATGGTAATAATAATAATACATTTTAGTACTTACTGTATGTAACACCATGTTTATTTTTCATGAGCTACCCTCAAAGGTGCACCTTTGTAACTTATCTATACCCTTAAAGCATGCATACTTGTATGGAAGTAATATGCTCCATTTTAGGGGTATAGGTGCACCTTTGAGGTTACTGCCCCAGTAAAGGGCTAAAATACAATATTAGTATGTTAAATTTCTGACAGTGTAAATAAAAAAAGGCCTGTGAAATGTTTAAAAACAAACATGGCTTTAAAATCTAATATTAAGTGAGTATAATTACTGATTATATTCTTTTAATAATTTAAAAGATCATTTTAGTTTACAGGTATCGGTATCGATATCGACGATACTGGGCTTGAAAATATCGGTATCGGATCGAAAATAAAATAAGAGGTATCGCCCATCCCTAACACAAACACACACACACACACAGGACGCTGTGATGTGATTCTCTCTCTCACTCACACACACACACACACACACACACACACACACACACACACACACCTGATGTGACTCTCTCTCTCTCTCTCTCTCTCTCTCTCGCTTTTTTATAGTATTTATTCACAATAGAACATAGATAACATATCAAATGAAACTGATAAATATTACAATTTTATGCACAAAATGAGCTCATTTCAAATTTGATGCCTGCTGCTACAGGTCTCAAAATAGTTGGGACAAAAACTTCGTTTGTCTTGATGTTTAGCGGATGAGTCGCTGTTGCATAGATCAGTTCTGTCCTGCTGTCCGGTGCTGGTTCAGACGGCTTTATATTGGCATAATAATCACAGTCTGTATCTGTCACCTGATTGGTCGACTGGGTGTGATTGGGGTTTGAATCAGGCTGCTGATTGGTGACTGTGGCATAAACAGTAGAGACTAGTGGGCGGGTGTTGAGGTGTGATGCAGGCGTCTGATTAGGAATCTCCTCATACGTACGCTCAGACTGAAAAACAACATATACAAAAATGATTTACTAGCTCATATAGATAGCATTCACTGCTCATCAATAAACAATAATGCAACACGTATTTCTGATCTTCTACAGGTAAAGATTTGATCACCAACCTCCGTATTGTGCTGCACATTTTGCTGAAATGAAGCTGAATGATGCATAAAAAGAGAGAAAAGATTTAGTCAAACCTTCTCAATAAGGACTTTATAATCACAACTAAACTGGTACCTGTCCCAGATTTCCTCTTCCTCTTTTTCAGGACGAGGAACGTTCCAGAACACAGAACCAGAACCAGCAGAACCGAACCCAGACCGCCAGCCACAGAAGACAGATCTGAACACAACATTAAACACATTATAATGTTATATATAATAAACAATAACAATCTTAAAATTTACATAAATGACTTTGATTATTGCAATATTCAACATTCTAAAATATTGCAAATGTGTTGCTGTTGTGTAACCGAAGGGAAACCGCGATGGTGAACCTCAGTCCTCTGAGGAAAACACTTCTGTCTATGGCTGATGTGAAACCAGATTAACCACATGACGTCTGATGTGTGCATCACTTTGATCAGATTCATCTTGAGCTAAAACGTGTCTCCACAAATGTTCAGACCAATTGCTTTTCTCCAAAATCTACTATATAATCAAACAGGGGACTGTTGCATTGTGGGTAGTGTAGTTTGTGTGCTCACCAGCGTTTGGCTGATCTGCAGTACTTCCTGTCATCGTTCTTGTCGTTTCACGTTCTGTTTGAGGAGTCACTGACAGAGAGAATAAAGTGAAATGTGAATGTGCTGCTCAGAATTAATAATGACTGATACTTTGGATAAAAGTATCTGTCAGATGCATGAATGCAAGTGTTAAGACACCATTGCAACGTTCACAAACTCTTACTGTAGAACAAAGAAATAGCTGAAATAATAAAATGATGCATCAAGCATTCAGTAATTTGGCATTTGAATCAATATGGCAGGTTTTGAGGCCACCTGCCATTTTTTTACAGAGGTTGTTAATGAAATTCAGAGTATGCAAGTTTTTCAAGTTTATAAAAAAGACATGAGCTGTCTAGTCCAGGGCTATTCAATTGGCGGCCCGCCAATCATCTTCATCCATCCCGAGGAAGAGTATGCAGGCCTTGAATTGATTTTGCACTAATTAGTTTGTCCACAAGGTGGCAACACTGGCCCGGGCCAGCTGAAAAAGAAAAGGAAGAGACGCAATAACTACAATCTACCGGAGACCGCAACATCAATAGACGATAAGTGCTTATGTGAGGGAGTTATGAGATATCCACCACAACTCTAGTTTAAACGGTTTTAAAGACAGTGTTATCGTTCATAACTTCTGATGAGCGCCGAAGATTATTATCAAAGAAAGTGGCCTTCAGACAAGCGCTTCAATGGACAAAAACACACACAATTATGTAAAAATATGTGGTTTTGGCATGTTACCTCGTAAACACAGTCTTAAATCAGTTATTAAGCCATAAACGACCGTAAAGTGTTGGGAGAAAATCGGATATGTATCCGCGTCATGATTTAAAGAGACAGCGCTGCTTTTAAAGTGTAACCTGCTGCAGTCTGTGACCACAGTTTTGAGTATTATACGTGACTTTGGGCTTCTTTTCTTGTAAAGTTTTGGGGAAAAAATCCCTGGTCGCGGTTGTGGTTTTTTGGGATTATTTAAAAAGATATGGTTGCTTGTTAGGAAAATCTGACAAGCAACATAATTTCTTTATTTATGTTCGCCGTATTCTCCAATACATTGATTGACACTCTGTCTGCTCGCAGTTAATAGCAACCAGTGCAATAATATAAGAGCCGTAGAGTAATTTGCCAAATGTTCTGCCCCTCAGTGGAGAAAAATCACATTCAAAAAGAAGCGTGACGCTGTAATCCAAGCGATGATAGAAGAAGACATAGAGGAGTGGGATGAGTTTCTTTTAGCCTAATTTTAACAATGTTTTTGTAATGTATTAATTATCATGGTGTGTAATAAAAAACAAGTAATCATATCCTAATACTGAGTAAATACATTTGGTTTCAATAGCCTGGTATGGACAAGATGTCTTAAAATATATTTGTTTTTAACATTTAAACTGAGACCACATTATTAGATTACCTTTTGACTTCATGAATTCACATGAATGACAGTTTAATGATTTTTAAAAAATCTTTTTTATAATATTTTTAATAATTTTCTATAATATATTTTCTTTTTTAATATAATATATATTGTAATTTAATATATAATTTATAATAATATTTTTTTATATATTTTTCTATAATAATTATTTGGCATTTTGTTTTTTACATCATTTATTTGATGAATACATTATTGTATTTTAAATGGTAGAAAACCCTGTTTTTGATAAAGTACACGGCTGTACCGAGCAGTTTTGTGGAGCTTGGAATTCTTTATAATTAATTAAAAACAAATATTGCCACATTGATGGCTCAAGAAGGTCTAATTGTTAAAATAAAATATATAAAATTGTAACCAAGTGTAATATTTCTGTAAAGGCTAGGGACAGAAAAATGGACATTTCCATAGAATGACCCCCTATATATTTTAGGCTATAAATATGTGTCTATGTTACAGCTCTCCTTTGAAGCTCTTGTGTTTTTCTTCTTTTCCATCTCTCCAATCCTATTCTGCTCACAGGTGATTGGAGATGAGTTTTGTTCCCACTTTTGTTGCAGTTTGCTGATTTTTGTAAAATAGCTTCTGTTTTTGCTTTTCAGATAAAAGAGTGGTTTCAGTTTAATATGTTGCAGGCTCATTTATGGGTAGTAAATAATTGATAATTAATAATATTGATGCTAATAAATCATCAAAAAAAATATTGGACTTATTTTGGGCTTGTTTTTGAAGCTGCGGTTGCTTATTGGCAGCAGTGTCTGTGACTGATGTAACGTTAAATCAAAAAACAAAAGAAAAAGAGAAATCACTCGACTGCTCTTCTTGTTGATTAACCTTTGTAGCTTGAATAAAGATGAATCAATATTGCTTATGCATACAATTTATAGTTTAAGATTTTTTTAAGTTCACTTAAATTGAAAGTTGATATATTTTTCAAAGCCTATTAAAAGTTGGAAATAATGGCATTCAATTATACTGTAATGTTAAATGGCTCTAAATGGCTAAAATTGAGGGGAAAATGTATTTAATAGAGACATCAGTAACATTATTGGTATCAATGATACTGGTCTTCATTAATAATAGGCTAGTAAAAAGATGCTATTAAACACATATTTAAAATATATTTATGTTGTTTCGATATTAATTTGGAGGTTGATTATTTTTATTAATTGACTGACAAGACAGCACTACTGTTAACCTTTTATAGATGTTACTGTTGGTAATATTTCATTTTACTGCTGAATATGCATGTAAATTTAATTTCTAATTTTATAGCCCCCCAGAAAGAGACTGGGATGGCCCCCACCCCCTTTGCCTCCTTCAAATTTTCAATTTGATAATCTGGCCCTCAAATGAAGCTAATTGAATAGCCCTGGTCGGTAACACTTTAGAATACTGTTCTACACAGGAACAAATGACTAATGCACTATTAACATTGTAGTAACTACCATTATCTAACCAGAAACTCTGATTAATGATTTAGTAAGTAATAGTGCTTAATTGAAACGTCCACTTTTGGTTTGGCAAGATGTCTTAAAAATTATTTATTTTTTTAACACAAACTTAGACCACATTATTAGATTACCTTTTGACTTTATGAATACACATTAATGACAGCTTAATGTTTTTTTTCTTATCTTTTTTGTGCATTTATTTAAAGACCATATATATATATATTTTTTTTTTTTTTGTCACTGGTGTTACCTTACTATTTTGTCAATTTTAAAGGTTTTTATGAAATATTATTTCTCAATTTTTTCAGCAAGTAGTCAGAGTTACAGAAAAATAATGATAATGCAACAAATAAGGAGATATTGTTTTATTTATTTTAATCAGGTTTGTTAAAAGTGTGATTGAATGATGTTAGTTCATTTTATTTAATGTGCCAGACAAAAAACACGGTAACACCAGTGACATACATCCTTATTCTTCAACTATAATTAATAGATGAGACTAAATTGTTACATTTGGCATACATTTGGCAATTAGCGAAAGCAGTTATTAAAAGAACATAAACTGATCTTCACTGGTGTTACCCATAAGGAAGGTGACACCAGTGACAAATTTAGTGAAAAATGCATTTTGCAAAAAGTCTGTTGCAAGATATCAAACCACTTGTTGTCAATCATGGTATACTCACTAAATTAATTAGTTTAAACCATTTGTATTATAGTTTTTTACAATTACCTAACAGTAAAGTCGGTCATACCAGTGACTTCAGCTAAAAGCTTCATATGAAATCATGAGATAAATGAGACAATTTCTGATAACTGAAAAGAGACAGTGAACTAAACATGGGCCTTTCTTCATAGATCTTCAGGAAACAGGAGGAAGGAAGTCAAGTGATGCCATCAGTGTGATTTTTATTACAAAATAACTGATTTTTGTTAAGCGGTAACACCAGTGACACAACTCCAGGGGACCACTACTTTCATTATATATTTTACAATATTTATTTGGCTTTTTTTAATGTCATTTACATCATGTATTTGATAGTTATGAATACATAATTGTATTTTAAATGGTAGAAAAACCTGTTTTTGACCTCATAATAAAGCACTTTCTCTCTGTACACGGCTGTAACGAGCAGTTTTGTGGTGCTTGGAATTCTTTATAATTAATTAAAAACAAATATTGCCACATTGATGGCTCAAGAAGGTGTAATTGTTCAAATAACACATTGTTTCATTTTAAAATATAAAAAATTGTAACCAAGTGTAATATTTCTGTAAAGGCTAGGGACAGAAAAATGGACAGAATGACCCCGTTCACCATTAGCTAATCAATAACTACTATTTTTTTTCATATATCCTGGAGAACTACTGTATACAGGTTCATAATTAATGTTAATTATGCATAATGAATAATTAATTCTAAAATGAAGATCATGGTAAACCACTAGTGATGATTTAAGTGTTACCAAATCTAGCAAAATTAATTACTAACCAAAACCTTACAAAAACCTCAAAAGTTTACAATGACGTCAGTAATTACTAGAGAGTTATCATGTTATTCACTTTAGAAACTGATCCAAATAATTCATAATTCCTTCTGAAGGATGTAGTAACACCTGAATAACTACTATCCAATGCTTTACAAAACCCTCAAAAGCTTACAATGAATTTTAGTTATTACTAGATAATCTTCACTTTAGAAACTGATCCATTTGATAATACTTGAGTCATTACTAGTGGGTTAACATGACCTTTACTTTTGAATTAATTATACATTATGTATTATTCATATTAATTATGAACCTGTATAAAGTAGTTCTTAGGGAGGTATGAAAAAATAGTAGCTACTGATTAGCTAATAGTGAACTACCACATTCAACTGAGCACTATCACTTACTAATTCATTAATCAGAGTTTCTCGTTAGTTACTAGAGTGCTGATATTGTGTTACTCGTGTTCTTGTGTAGTTATTCATTGGAACAGTATTCTGAAGTCTAGTCAGTGAGAACTAGTTGCAAAATCACAACTCGCCTTTATGAATGCAGCATTAAAAATGTGAACAGAAGCTTTAATGCCTCTGTATTCAAGATAATCAAACTAATATGAATGCTGTCTGAGGGTGAAGTCCGTGTGTTCAGGTACCTGTGCTGCGGTGGTCAATGCTGGAGTTTGTATATGGCTGAACGGTGGTCGTTGAGACAGGTCTTGTTTTCTGTGGATCTGAGAAACAAAATCATATTGCTTAAATCAAACAAATTAATTCTTAACAAAACCTTTAAGTACAGCACAAAGCTTAAACATGGTGTTGAATGTCAGGCACCTTTGACCACATTTATCTGGATGTCTTTATAATGTTGATATCCAGCTCTACAGCCATATGCTCCAGCATCTGTCATCCTCAGGTTTCTGATGGTCACCGTAAATGATTTACTCTGATGATCGTCCCGCAGTGAGAATCTGCCTTTAACCACTGAAGATGCTCCTCTTTCAGATATTAGTATAAGATTATTGTCTCTGTAAAGTCCTTTGTAGAAGTATTTGGAAGACCTTTTATATCCTCCTGGATAAGGACACTTAATAGTCACTTGTTTTCCTTCTGTTCCTCTCACTGTAATCTCCACACACACTGAACTGCTCACTGCACACACACACACACACACACACACACTGCTTTACTCACATACACTGATAAAGAAGCCATAATTTAAGATAAAAAACACTTTTTATTATCTTTGAGCACTTACCAATCAGCAGAAACACAGAAACTGCTGGCAGGATCTTCATTTCTTCATCGGGTGAGTTCAGAATATCAGCGTGAAACTCTCAGCAGTTCCTCAAATGACTTTCTGAAACTCAAACCTCCAATAATCCTGCTAATACTGCTCTCTTCTGTTGGTGTAGAGTAAAATAATACATTTATTGCTGATCTCACGTGATGAGAATCAAACACTAGCGCTGACGGACAGTATGTCTGTGTTTCTATGTGATGTTGAGGGCGTTATGTGTGAAAAATGACCAGGAAATTATGTGTGAACTCACAAACCACAACCTGTTTCTGTTCTGCCTCTAATACCTTTGAGTGCTTTTCTGTTGCCGGCTACAAACCCATAAAGCAGAAAGAAAGATAAATACTTCAATAAATTTAAAAAAAAATCCAAATACTTTTTAAAATGTACAAAAGATGGACAAAATATAATTATATAAAATATTTTCTAATACTACCAAAAGTTTTGGCCATTTTTTTCTTCATATTTTTAAAAATATATATTTATACATTTAAAAGAAATATTACAAAATATTTTTTTTTTTTAATTAAATGAGGAAAAAAATAAATAATAATAATAATAATAATATATATATATATATATATATAAAATCTCAAAAAAATTAAAGGAACACTTTTTAATCATAGTATATCATCAAGTAAATTAAACTCCTGGGATATTGATCCGGTCAGTTAAGTAGCAGAGGGGGTTGTTAATCAGTTTCAGCTGCTTTGGTGTTAATGAAAATAACAAAATGACCTCCAGCAGGCCACTGGTTTGAATGTCTCTGACCAAACAATCAGAAAGACTTCATGAGGGTGGCCTGAGGGCCGACGTCCTCTAGTGGGCCCTGTGCTCACTGCCGGCACCATGGAGCTTGATTAGCATTTGCCATTGAACACAAGAACTGGCAGACTGTCCCTGTGCTTTTCACAGATGAGAGCATGTTCACCCTGAGCACATGTGACAGACATGAAAGGGTCTGGAGAAGCCGTGGAGAATGTAATGCTGCCTTTAACATCGTTCAGCATGACCGGTTTGGCGGTGGGTCAGTGATGGTCTGGGGAGGCATATCCATGGAGGGGCACACAGACCTCTACAGGCTAGACAATGACACCCTGACTGCCATTAGGTATCGGGGTGAAATCCTTGGGACCCATTGTCAGACCCTACGCTGGTGCAGTGGGTCCTGGGTTCAACGCCCGGCCTCATGTGGCGAGAGTGTGCAGGCAGTTCCTGGAGGATGAAGGAATTGACACCATTGAATGGCCCCCACGCTCGTCTGACCTAAATCCAGGTTGCACCTCAGACTGTCCAGGAGCTCAGTGATGCTCTGGTCCAGATCTGGGAGTAAATACCACAGGACACCATCCGTCGTCTCATTAGGAGCATGCCCCGACGTTGTCAGGCATGCATACAGGCACGTGGGGGCCATACAAACTACTGAGTAACATTTTGAGTTGCTGCACTGAAATTTCAGCAAAATGGACTCGCCTGCTGAATAATTTTTTCACTTTGATTTTCAGTGTCTTTGAACTCAGCCTTGAAGAAAAACTTGTGAACATATAACACATTAGCATTTTAAATGCTAAAAACATGCAACATGCAATATATAAAAATATTAAACATGAATAAATCATTAGTGCCATGCACATTTGTATTTAGCCTAAATGTAGGCTACTGAAATGTATTTTCTTGCCCTTTAAATACATTTAGAAATATATTTTGGTATATGAAGATTGAAACTAAATATATTTTCTATTTCACTATATATATATTTAATTGAGCTTCACTATTTGCAACAAATATTTAGCCTATTAGCTTTT